>JAODAL010046486.1:0-30873 GCA_025379985.1 Phyllomedusa bahiana | reverse complement strand
ACTCTGCATTGTGCCACTCCATGACCCCCATCTGTTGCTGGGGAAAAATCCCCTGTGTCTT
This sequence comes from Phyllomedusa bahiana, assembly GCA_025379985.1. Classification (NCBI taxonomy): domain Eukaryota; kingdom Metazoa; phylum Chordata; class Amphibia; order Anura; family Hylidae; genus Phyllomedusa; species Phyllomedusa bahiana. The sequence continues at coordinate 30,812 of JAODAL010046486.1, read as the reverse complement.
GTGCCACTCTCTGCCCTTTCATGCTGTCGCCCCTGCCGCCGTCCCCTCAAATCTCTGCCCATTGTGCCACTCTTTTGGCCTACCCTTTTTTTGCCCCCTTTTCCAAAATTTGGGTTCTTTGTGCCACTGTTTTGACCTCATGTGCTTTTGGGGCTCCCTTGCCGTGCCCCCAAACTGTGTCTTTTGTCCCCTGCCTGCCCTTTCATGTTTGCTCCCGCCGTGCCCTCCGCTCTCTTTAATTTGGGTGCCATTCTGTGGCTTGCTCCTTTTTGCCACCTCCAGAATGTCTTTGTGCCATCCCTTTTAACCCCCATGCTTCTGGGGCTCCCCGGTCCCCCTTTCCACTCCCTGTAAATAATTTTGGGCCAAACCTGAGCTCTCAGTTTTTTTTTTTTTCCAGCTTTCGTTGCCATAAACTTTCAGGCTACATTCCCTTTTTGATTTTTTTTTGGTCATTTTGCCCTTTTTAAGTCCCCGGGAATTTTATAGTAAAAGGATTCTAAGACCCGGCGGCAGTCATCTACGTGTCATCCCAAAAACACAACTTTGAAATGAAGCCCAAAAACCAAAGCCCCCCTCTGATATTTAAGAAGGGAAAAAGGGTTCTACACACCCTGCGGGCCTGGGGCGCCGGGAAATAAATCCTTGTTTTTTAAACCGCTTTGTGGGAAAAAGTAATTGGGGACCGAATTTATTTTTGTGGGAAAAAAATTCGGCGAAGGGGAACCGAATCGTTTTTTTGGGAGAAATTCCCCCATCCCCTAGGTCCCCATTAAAAATTTGAAAAGGCTCCATGTACCAATCCCGGGAAAAACTTCCAGAAGTTTTTTTATGTGTTTTTTGGCCTACAGGTTTTTTTCCCAATTTTTCTTTAAGGCCATGAAAATAGAGAAGGGGATGGGGGGTGGGGGAATCTGTACAATTACTGTAATCAAATATTATGTAATTTTTTAAATTTCTCCGTTGTTGATGTATAGGCTCGATCTTAACAGGATGGATTGACGTTTTCTTGGCCCCAGTTTTTGGGTTCGGGTTTCACTTTTTAGTCTGGTTTTTGGGAGGCAAGATCAGCAAAATAGAAATTCTGGTAATGTGATTTTTTTTTTTTTTTTTTTTTTTTTTTTTTTTTTAAATAGAAATTTCACTGGCTTTTACAAACACCCCGGTTAATTTTTACAAATGCAGGTTGATGGGAAAAAAACCTGATACCAAATGTTTTTATTTTCTTCTTTACAAATTTTTTTTATTTTTTTTTAAATAAAATGTTTATTTGTGGTTTTTTTCATTTTTTTTAAACACACATGAAAAAAATGTTTTAAAAATAATATAGTTTTACTTTTTTATTTTAAACAGGGAAAAGGTGATACCAATCACGTGTACTACTTGATTGATTGGTGTACATTAAAGTACATGATTGTAAGGCTATTTCTACTCAGCACACAAACTATTTTTGGTGGTTTTAATATTTTTAAACCGCTAAAAATTTTGCCCTGAACCTCGATTTTTTTTCTCCTCATTTTCTGGAAACCAGTTTTTTCTATTTAACTTTGGGAAAAAACCCAACGGGGGTCAGGCAGAAAAATTATACAGAAAGTCGTTTTAAAATGCTGGGCGAATTTCGGGCCTCTTGTCACATTTTGTCGTCGCGTCTCCGCTGAGAAGCCACTCGAGGGAAAAAAATTGTCCCTTTCATTTTTTAAAACCAAATGAATACTTTTAAAAAAAAATTCCAGAAAGCTTTTCCCCAAAAAAATGGACCAAAAAAAGCGGCAAAACTGAAACTGTAGAAAAACAGGTTTTTTGGCGGTTTTGGACAAGAATTTGCCGGGAAAACCCCCCTTTTTTTGGGAAAGGTTTTTTTCTGCGTTTTTTTATTCTATGCTGTGTGGCCCTAGTCTAATGCTTAGTATTAACTAGCATCAATCATCCTGTAAGACTCCACCAGTGGGAAAAAGGGCCCGATAAGGGCCCACAATTTTCTTTAAGGGCCAGAAAAACTATTTTCTTGGCCCCCGGCTGTCAAGGTCAGAAGGCCCCATGACCCGGGGTATTTGGGTGAGGGATCCCACCACCAATTTAAACCCTTTCCTTTTGCTGGGACACAGACTAAATTGGGCCAAATGCATCTATGGGTATAACAGTCCCGAATAGGTGGATTTCCCCTCCTTGGGCCCCTTCGGGAGGTCTCCCTTTTCTTTCTTGTGTATACTTATATAAGTTTTCATAAAAGGGTTTGAAAAATTCTACCCCATATACAACATTTGGCTAATGTAAAATTTTAAAATTAATTTCCCATATGGCTATGATTTTGTTTAGGGTATTTATATTAGGGCCTAAGATTCATTTAAGCAAGTATTTGCCCGTAAAAAAAAAAAAGGATTTTAGTGCAATAAAAGGATACAGGCTGATTTAAAAATAAAGAGGGCGAAAATGCTCACCCGAAGTCTTATGTATATTTGGCCCAAAATCAAAAAACCCCAGGATTTTTTAACCACAGAAAGGACCAAAAACAGGGTACTCCATCCTGCAAATCAGAAAGGGACCCCTGTTTTATCAAAAAGAAGGTTTTAATAATCATTTAAAACGGGAAAAGGCGACCCAAAACTGCTTCAGCCCCCATAGGACTAATAAAAGTGAAAGCGAAATTTCTTTATTTAAAACAGAACACATAAAAGGGGTTTGCGTTTCGCCCTGTTCCGAATTTAAAAGGTTTCCGGGTGCGTGTGTTTTAGTGTTTTTTTTGTTTCAGTAAAGAGAAATTCCCCCTTTTTAATTTAAATTTTTTATTTATTTGTTCCCAAGGGGGGTGGGCCCCCGTTTTTCTTTTTTTTTAATTTAAAAAACCCTGCAGTGTTAAACCCAGCAAATCATTCCACCCAAAAAGTATCAAATAGTGCCAACCACTGAAAAGCTAATAAACTTGCCCCAAAAATGTAAATAAACAACCAACACACGTTTAATGCTTTCCTGTTTTTTTTTTTTTTGTTTTTTTATTGTGTTAACCCAAAAATTAAAATTTTTCATAAAATTTAAAAATTTTTCTAGAAATATAAGTTTAAACCCTTTTCCCGTACTTAAAAAAATTGAAAAAATCAAAGAATATGGTAAACATACAAATACCGAGAGGGTAATGTCTCGCTCTTACAGTACAGTATTGTAGAATCCTCTTATTTGTCGTCTAGCTTCGCCTCAGATTTTTCGAATGAAAAGAGTTTTGTACCACCCTTTACTATGTTCAATCAAATCCAAAAATTTTCTAGAATTTTCAAATAAATAGGGAAGGGGATTTTTTCTCTTAAATTAAAACTTTAAAAGGAAATAGAAAAAAAAAAACCGCGTTCTCCGGGGATCATAAAATTTGATGCTTTATTTTATTAAAATTTAAAAAAAAAAAAAGCTTGGAAGTCTAAACAGGTGTTTTATCAAGACCTATTTTTTTTTTTTTTTTCAAGTATTGCAACTGGTGTGGAAGCGACTGTACATTAGTTTTCCTATCTTATGGTCTGTAAGACCACACATGTAGTTTTATGTATATATTTACAAGCTTTGTTATACCTGCAGTGAAAGAATATACTTAGCCTATGCAAAAGGCATCTTAATAAGTATCCTCCCAGCAAATTACAGGAATGCAAAAAAATAAAATAAAAAAAAAATTCAATAGACAATGCTGGTACATGGCTGCTGCTTGAAACACGTCCGTAACTCCCCGGTAACATCAGTGCACAAAGGTATAATTATTATCTGGAAGAAAGGACTGTAGTGCATATGTTGGCGATGAGTTTATGTTATAAACTAAAACAGCAGCATTAGTCTTTTGACAGTAACACAAAAAGTTTCAGACTTTCACATTATGCGTTACACATAGTGGTAGATTAAACAAATAACTAATAGTAACGCTTCTATTCTTCAAAGGGGCAAGAATATCCCTCAAAATGAAACAGTAAAAAGCTTTAAAAATTAAATACTGTCATACATCCTGAGCATAAATAAATTAGACCTGGGTGGGTGAATAGCGGAAAACGGGAACGCTCTGCCCAGGTAAAAATCCAAAACCTTACTGTGAAGGCTTAACACACCTCTAAATTCACAAGCAGTCAGACAAGCCTAAATGGAAACCTAAAACTTTAGATTATTTCCTACACCGAAAACAATACCACAAAACATCTCAGACTAAATGGTGAACGGGATAATAGATACAGAGAAACAAGCTGAGAGATCTTTCAAGACATAACTTCAACTCATCAGGAGCAGAGAAGGATTCCTTGTAATACGTATTTTAAACGAGTCTTCTTGACATGGTGTACTAGTGCTTTCATTGTATAGGCTTTTATTCACCCAATACATTCATGTACAATGTATCTCTACTATTCATGACTTATCAAAATAGATTCTCATTTTACTTTAGCTTAAAACAAAGCAGTTGACATAGTTGGTCCTACAGCAGAGAAGCTCTTCCTTACCTATAACCATGTTCTCAGAGAGGATACAAAATTGCATAATGTCCCCGAATCCATCAAACGAATAAAAGCAAGGTGCTGCAGTCAAGTCTACCATGTGATTTATAGTTCACAATAGATGAAGAATCCTCTTATAGTCTCCTGGTCAAAATTCTGTAGAACTGATTATCCAGGCCATGTTATTAAGTCGCTCTTCATCATGGCTGCTTCCTGTCTTCGAGTTCAGGTTCAAGTTTTATGGCACAGAAATGCGTTTGTCAACACGGTGAAACAGTAGAGAGGTTAGTTCCCCCTTATGAAAAGGAAAGCAAAACTTCTGTACCGTAATGTTACAAGTGGACTTGGAGCAATTTTTTTTTTTTTTTTTTTTTTTTTTACTTTTTTCTCACTTATTTATTCTATGTGGATTGGTGTCAGTCTGCAGAATCCAAAGAATCATTAGAGGGATTAGGGAGATACCTCAGCCTGAAAGTGCCTAAAACAGGAAAGAAAACTGCTAAGTCAACAGTTACAAAGGAGAATATAGTTCAACAAAAAATACTTAAAATGGACAAAGAAGCACAACGAATAGGCACTTTTTCTAGAAATTGAGGATCCACGCATAAGGAAGCTGCTCAAGAATCTTACTATAAAGCCCCAGAAACACAGCATCTACAGCTGCTATATGGTTAACCTCCTATTTTAGGGGCTTCCATTTTATTTTGCTCTTCATTTCTCTTCTTTTGGCTAATGAAGGCCAACACTGTGAATATGTCATACAACAGACACTGGTAAAGAGTTACTGAGGCACAAAAGTTGTAAATGATTAGGCACAAAGGAAAACACAACAGGACATATAGGAATTTACACTTTTTTTTTCTTTTTAACAGGGCTACTAATACAAAACATATCAATGGTGACAAGGTCCAAAGCACATTTGCACCATTGCAGACAGTTAAGTTTGAACAGTAAACATTCACACAAACACACAGCTAAACCACAGCCATCACGTGGAGGAAAAGGAAAGACAAGACAGTTAGAAACATGTCCTCTGGGAACTATCACGATTACCTTGCTGATTGGCCTCCATTGTTGGCTGTTTACAGTCCTGTGCATAATGGCCATTTACCCCACAGTTATAGCACGACATATTCCCATTTTTCTTAGTCACTGATCCATTAGTGGCGCCTACAACATTAGTTGCTGGGTACATTGGGTATAGCCTAGCAAAACTTGCCATTTGTTGCATGCCATAGTTAGCCTGACCCCCAAGAACAGAGTCATGCATCAGTCCATTGGTATAGGGAGCTTGATGAAGGAAGACAGGAAATTGTGTTCCATTGCTCTGATGTGCTTGGCTGAGGTAGGTGTTACTGCAAAGTGGTGGAATAAAAACGGGAGGAACTCTAGTATACATCTGTCCAGCGATTGGATTAGGATAGTAGAAATTGCCAAAAGGTATCCCCCCACTGTTTCCACATCCGCATCGACGTCCACAGGATCCACACGTACCTTGTCCCATTTGCTGAGGTGGCGGGAGGGCCCCATTTGTGCTAGTATTACCAACTGCAGCACTAATGAAGGAAGTGCTATCGCTCTGTGCAGTACTGTGAGTTAATGCAGGACTTGGACTTGGTGCTGGTCCAGGGCTGTGTGTGGGAACTGTGGGAGGGACAGACTGCAACTGGGCTATACTGCCACTAGCTGGCTGGGTGGCTGCAACAGTTACCGATGCATTTAGCACATTAGCATTTGGTGATGGCACAACACCACTTGGAAGTGCTGGTGCAGAAAGAGGGTAAGGGACTGTTGAAGGTGCTGTGGGCAAATTAGTGGCTGGTAGAACCAACTTCAGGTTTGTAGTTGCAGGCATTGCTGCGGCACTTCCATTTAAGTGAGGTGCAACCGGATTAAGACTTGCTATTTGCGAAATGGGTTTAGCTAGTGGGTCTGGAGCAGTCACAGGGTTGGCTGTAAACCCACTTGGACTGTGAATTGATATAAAACCAGCACTGGCAGTCCCTATGCCCAAATTAGTCTGTGTTGATCCGTTTACTGTACAGTTTTCTGTTGGCCCCTGAGTAGGCAATTTCACCCTATGTACTGGGATATGGAGAGCTGGGCTGCCGGGTTGACAATTACGAGGGAGAAAAGTAGAAGGAACAGGCAAAGAGGAAGCAAGCAAGTCTATGCATTTTTCAGATTCTCCAACAGGAGCTGAAGGTGGAGCCACAATTCCAGGAGAACTCTGGTGAAATACTTCTCTTACTGGGGACATTGATACGGGACTAACAATCATACCAAGTGTCTTCCCATCTGAGGATATGGATGGTGGAAGCCCATGTTCCAATTTCTCTACACCACTTGGCATAACACAATGCAACGGTGGCAAAAGATGAAAATGTGAAAACTTGGGGTTGTTCATGGTCTCAGTAGTACACTCTTCATTGTTAAGGTGCTCAGACAATTTGGCAGTGGAAGCTTTAACCGTGCCAAATGTTGTGAAACCAGAAACATGTTTGGTGGAGTCCTCTGAGTTACTGTCTGTATCTGTGAAGAACATCAAACAAAAACAGACAGTGAATTCTAGATGATAAATAGGAAAAAAACATAATGACAGTTTAAAAAACAACCAAAACCAAACATTAGCCAGATCTAAGACTGCCTTTTTTGTTGTCTGTAAAAACACCCAAATGCAAAAAAACTGTTTTGTAGCAAAGGAACTAAGCATTAACCCCTTAATGCACCATTAAGTACCAGTACGTCATGGCGATCATGTAAGCACAGGAGCTGTGCCTGCAAGATCGCTGTGGTAGCCAGGCAGTGACAGACAGTTGGGCTCCTGCAGTTGCGGTCCAGAGCGATCGCAAGCTCCCTCTGTCCTCCCTCAGAACCTCCGCAACGTGATCGAGGGGCTCCAATAGTTGTTATAACTGGGGGTCACACAAAAACCTCTGGGTTGTCTATGACATAGTCCTGTCAGGCCCACCTAGAAGCAGAGCCTGACAGTAAGAATGTATTATACAAGTGATCTAATGATCGCTGAGTAATCCCATAGTGGGACAAGTGAAAAAAAAAATTAAATAAATAATATTGTAAAACATGCACACGACCCCTAACCCATTACAATTACTTATCACTGAAAAAAAAAGAATAAGTACACATATTTGGTATCACTGCGTGCATAACAACCTAGCCTATAAGTCTGTCAATTTATATCACACGAACGCTGTTAAAAAAATAAAATAAAGTCAGAATTGCAAATTTTGTTCATCCCACTGCACATAAAATGGAATAAAAAGCAATCAGTCATATAAACCCCAAAATGGTACCAAAAGCCCTTATGGTAATCCGGAGAGAGTGATGTATAAACATTGTTTTACACAATATATTTTTTTTAAACTACAAAAAAAAAAAAAAAAAAAACCTATATAAAAATTGGATATCACTAATTGTATCACCCCGCAGAGTAAACCTAATGTGTACTTTACACTGAATGTTGAGCTCTGTAAAAAAAATAAAATAAATAAAAAAATGCAGTATTATTCTACCTCCCAAAAACGGATTAAAAGGCGATCAAAAAGTCATGTGCCCTCCAAAAATTATAGCAATAAAAAAGTCAACTCATCCTGACAAAAACAAGCCCCTAGTGAGCTCCATATACATACAAATAAAAAAAAAAAATGTTATGGCTCGCAGACTAAGGCGATGCAAAGAAGTGTTTCCTAAATAAGTGTTTTTACCATTTAGTAAAAAATATTAAAATCTGCAAAAAAATAAAAATTTTGAAATTTCACCTCCACTTAGTTTTAATTTCTGTAAAACACCTAAAGGGTTAAACTTTAAGTGAATTGAATACCATGAGGGTGCAGTTTAGATGGACAGCCTTACAAAGGACTCCAATATGCCCATCAAAGCCATGTCAAAAATGGACTGGACCCTAAAAAAATAATCTGTGTTGCAAATTTTCTTCAAAATGTTAAAATTTGTTACTAAAATTTTGAAGCCCCATAATGTTCTAAAAAAAATGGAGGTTTTAAAAAAAAAAAAAAAAATGCCAACAAAGTGGATTTATGGTAGATGTGAATTCTTTTATTACTACTATTTACTATTTTCTTTGGTATGACTTTACACACAAATTTTTAAACTTTTTGACATTTCCCACAAAAACAATGAATGTATCTAGCAAAATTGACAACTTAAAACAAAATGTTTCGCGAGAAAATCTTACAATCACATGAATAGATAAAAGCATTAACTAGTTATTCACAGATAAAGTAACATGTCAGATTTGAAAAATAGGGCTTGGTTCTGAAGTTCAAAACAATCTTGGTCCTTATAGGGTTAAAAATAGTTCTTTGCCCCTTAAATATAAGCAGAATTAAGAACACAATTTCAGTTTTTTCAGCGTTTTTCGTTTTCTAAAACCGCTGAGAAAAACGACTGAAAACAGATCCCATAGACTTTAATAGTAAAAGTGTTCTGTATTTCAGTTTTTTTAAACTGATTCCAAAAAAACGACAGAGTAGGGGAGAAAATTTACTATCGACATCTATGTAAACCGACAGTTTTTTTTGGACGGTTCCACTGAAAAACTGCCCAGGTGTTTAACAAGGAATATGAATTCCGCACACATTAAAAACTGCCCAAAAAACTCATCTGAAACACAGCTGCTTTGGCCAAAAAAAAACTGAAGTTCAAAGTAGTTTTTAGGTTTGACAAGTTTTTTTTTGTCCTATGCCGTGAGGTCCTAGATGGCCACAGCATACTTTTCAATAGAAAATTCCCTGTGCAATATGTTGTAGAAATCTAGAGGATGCCTATGCTTTCCGACACAATTTTCACTCTCTTCATGTGAATTTTGCTGCTATCTAATATATTTGAGGATAAGCGACATGTCAGTCCCCCTTCTCCTCCAAGTCTGAGGGAAAACATGGTGGGAGAGGATGTATAAACATGCAGTTTTCACAAATAAAATCTCATCTCGGCTGAAAATGTTGGCACACACTTCAACAGTAAGGCCTCGTTCACACGGCTTATTCTGCCGCGTATTGGCGCCGTACTGCGCGCCGGATTTGCGCTTTAGTACGGTGCCAATCCGCGGCAGCAATTACGGTAATCCACTGCTCTCAGTGAGAACAGTGGAATCCGTCGCTCCTCCCCGCTTGGCGAATCCGGCGCGGGGGGAGACAGTGACATGCACATTACGGCGCGGACGCGCCGTAAACAATGCATTGTCTATGGGGCCGGGAGCGGCGCCCCCGCCGCGCTCCGGCCCCGCCCCTTATTCACGGCGGATTTGTGCGCTCAATACGGCGCAGAAATCCGTCGGGAATAAGCCGTGTGAACACGGCCTAAGAATAACAGAGACCTGCAGTCCATCTACATACCTACATGTTCTTTCTTGCTCATAACCTGCTTACAAAGCATTGTTAATGATCAGCTTTTCATCCAATTCTGCGACTCTCACCTTATAGCCTGTCCTTGTGACCCTTTACCATCCTACCTCATCTTCAACTCCGCCTTAGCTTGAACCCATCGCCTTAACCTGCTGCTAACAACTGGGCATTTTCCCTTCTTCAAGGAGGAATCTCTCTCCTTAGAGAGGTACAAAGTCGGTGTGCGAGAGTAATCGACTTTTGCACCTCATGGGCATTTTGCATACAACAAAGGCTTTTGGGAAAAAGCTGAAGAGCTCGCCAGCATCATTTATTGCATGCAGTATTCTTCAATTCATATGACTCCCTGAACCTTGTAATGTAAGCTGCTTCTTTCAAAACATGCAACCCTCACACATCCACTGTCCAAATATCTTGGTACCCCCTAGTCGACAAAAATCTCCTCAAACACCACATCTATTTTGAACAGTCCTTTCATCTCACGTCTCTCCTCACTGCAATTTGGTTTCAAACCCCACCACTGTACTGAAACTGCTCCACCTATTAACTGTCAAAGCACCATTTTACTACACTGATCCTCTTCCTAGACCTGTCCTCTTCTTCATCCGGATTCAAATTGTCTCATGCCTTGGCAGCACAGACTTGGCTCTTTTCTAGATCTCATAAACGACCAATCGAACATTAAGCACCTCTTAATCTCGCACTACTCTTGTCTGATGTAACCACAATCCATAAAGCTACTCTTTATTTCCATTTCGGTAATTTAAAAGCACGTAACATAGAATATTTAGCAGAGTCAAACACTTAAGCATTACGGGAAACACCCTTAATCTTTTTGACCCTTGCTCTGTAGGCAAGTTTATTTTACTCCATCCCATTCAACCCCTTACCCTTTGTCCCAGACGTCTGCTGCCCTAACCTTGCCACCACCTGCTTCCTCCACTGGAACAACATTACTAGAATCTTCTCTTTTCTAAACTTTGAAACTACAAAAAAATCCTGGTTCATGCAATAGTCCCCTTTCACTTAACTCCTTAACGACCACCCACTGACTATATACAGCAGAGGCGTTGCAGGTCGATAATCTGCAGCGACATCTTTAGACCTTGAGGCAGAGAAGCTTTGCAAATCCCAGCTCCACAACTGGGCTAGCAACAGAGCTGTTTCTAGAGCAGTCGCTAAATGGCGGGAAGCAGAGGAAACCTCCGATCCCTGGCATTTAACTCCCGATTGCCACGTTTAGTGACTGCTGCATAATCAAAGGGCATTCCCCTGCTCCATCGGGTCTCCTGGTGACCTAAAGGCGCCCGGGAAACGTCTGTACAGACAACCCTGGGGACCAAGAGAAGCCCCAGGGGTATATGTATATCAAGCCTGTCATCGGGGCACACTGTGTGCTGCCCTGATTGCAGCTTGTGTCAAACAGACACAAAATAATGTATTAGCTTATTCATGTACGTTAATACATTAAAAAAAAAGTTAAATAGTTATCCCTTAATGGAATTAAAAAAAAAAGTTTTGGAAAAAAAACTAAAGTTATTGTGCATACATTATACACATACAAAAATAATACGCACATTTAGTGTGAAATGTGAATGGCATAAAAATTTTAAAAAAGCAAATGCAGAACAACATTTTTCTTCATGCTGCAGAAAACACTTAAAGAAAAAATTCTGCAGTAATTTATTCGTAAACTACACCCCCCCCCCCACAAAAAAAATACAACTTCTCTCACATAAACAAGTTCTCGCACAACTGCGTCACTTAAAAAATAATAAAAAGTTATGACTGTTGAAATGCAAGGAGGCAAAAACTACAAAACTTAGCTCGTCATTAAAGTCTTTTCAGGCCTGGTGCTTAAGGGGTTAAACTACAACATCCTTCTCTGTGGCCTCCAATCTAACACTTTTGCTTTCATTCAATCCATCCTAAACTCTGCTGCCTGATTAACCCAGCTCTTTTCCTGCTACTCTTCTGCCAATCTCGTCATCCACTGCCCAGCAAATTCAGTTCAAACTATTAACCATGACATACAAGGCTCTCCATAACCTAATTTGAATTATGTTATGAATAAAAAAAAATGTGACCGTTTGATGGTGATAATTGCACAAGGTCACGAATACTCGCAGCCTGGGCAATCATTGATAAAAACTTGTAAGCCAGTGTTGCAACACCTTAGAAATATCAAGTACGGAAATCGCAATACAGCTTGCATTTCTAATCATATGTACAGTTACCCGGAAAAAAAACAATTTACAGTTTGGCATTACCTCAGTTTCTGCAAGGATTGCTAATAAAATGCTATCATAGGGTATGATTACCCAAGGATTTCTATGCAAATTCCACCTTGCAATCCTTGTTAAAAACTGAAAGAAACCTGAATAGAAAATCTGTGCTGTAGTTCATATGAAGTTTATTAATGGCATGCAGTTTTCAAAACTGACACGCAGTCAAAAAAAAAAAAAAAAAAAAAATTTGAACATGCTCACTCTTTGGTCGTGTCATATCCCACGTGGAAAACATGTGGAAATTGATGTCAAGAGGATGGCTAAAATCCCTATGCAATAAGCACTCAAAACATTTGTATGCGCATTGCACGTTGATTTTAATGTGTATCCGCATATAAATCAATAAGCATCTATCTATTGCATTCTGACGGCAAACCACCTGTAAAACCAAATCCATAAAAAAAAGTCTAAATCCACATGCAAAACATGGCAGATTTCACTGGCAGAATCTTTACAAGCGTGACCAACTGTTCTGTACCGAGACTTTCAGAGAAAGGTGGAGGTCCCAGATGTGGAATCTGCACCTATCTCACTTTGATTGCATATTCAATCGATATGTCAAAGTGCGAGATGGGAAGACTAGTTTGAATAATAAAACCGAAAAAAATATCACTACAACTGAATATGTATCAAATGGAAACATGAAGATTACCAAGCCAATTACTAAGCCAAGTAATCAATTGACTTGGCATACTTTTGCCAATGGCTTCTGTTCACTTACATCTTGTTCTATGTACACACAACTTTTATTGCGCAAAAAAAAAATAAAATCTACATGTACATATGTATCAAGTATTCTTCTATCATAGAGCTTCCCTCTGACCCCCCTTATAAGCCAACCTCTGTCTTTCTCGTCTTCACTCTCAAAGCTCTCTCTCCTGTTATGGCGGGGGCTAGGTGGGGAACTGTAACTTTCTGAAGAGGTTTCACCACAAGTTTCATGCCCAGAGCCACCTTCCAATGCTGGATCTAAAAATTAAAAACAAAAAGAAAAAAAATCTTTCAAAACACTGTCTGGTGTAAAGGTGCATAATGTAACAATCCTACAGCTGCCTCATATAAAGTATCTAAAATCTGAATTTACCTATTTACAGAACATCGGTAGTGTCTTCCAAAGCGTGAAGCTATATATTAGTAATTAAAAGATAGGTGTCCATCTTACTTTATTTTCTTACCATAGTGCCCATTTGAAAAAAGCAACACCACAAAAAATAAAAAAAAAAAATAGTTATACTCGCCCCTCACCTCTCCTCTGGTACATTGTATAGTCGCCTTATGTATACCCGGTCTTTGTTCTTCTTATGTACGTTAACATTAGACAGTGTCACAATTATGGAATTCCCGTCCAGAAGAAAAAAAAAGAAAAAGAAAACTGAAGACTGGGGAGCCTGAAGATGGTGCAGCACTGGAACAGAGGTGAAGGGAGAGGAGAGTATAACATAATTATTTTAAATGGACACTACTATGTTTAAAAAGATTGAGCCTGGCAACCCCCTTAATATTTTAGAAATTTTTATTTCAGGATGACTATTTCTTGGTTTGTTTTGTAAGTTGCAAAAAAGACTTCCTTTTTTGTGAAAATTCAGATCATTATATATCATTGATTTAGTGACAAAGCATGCTGACTGCAAATAAAAAAAAAAAAAAAAAAGGACCGCAAGAAGAATTGCGATTTATATAAAAAAAAAAAATTCAGATTTTTGTACTTACCATAAAATCCTTCTCTCGTGTGATTCATGGGTGGGGGAACACACACACACACACACACACACACACACACACACACACACACACACACACACACACACACACACACAGCAGTAGATATACACCCTCGTCATAGGAGGCTGACACTAGACGGGAACCAAACGTGTTGGCTCCGTCCTGACAGACTATATCACCTACTAAGGCCAGGCTACTAAGTTGGTGAGAATTGGATTAAAACAAGACAAATAGAGCAAGGGATCTGTGGTCCCCCTCTAAATCAGACGAGAAAAAGATTTTACGGTAAGTACAAAAATCCAAATTTCTTGTCAGTATTACTGGGGGACACAGCAACTTGGGATGTCAAAAAGAAGTCCCAGAGGGTGAGTACAATAAATTAGAAAAAAAAAAAATTAACAGCATTGAATCAGTTAGCACACCGCTGCCTGAAGTACCTTGTGGCCGAGACTTGTGTCAACCGAGGCCAAGGTATGGATTTCACAGAACTCAGTAAAAATAGGAACTGAAGCCCAGGTTGCAGACTTGAAGACCGTTTGAGTGGAAAGAGCAGTAACGCAAAACAGAAGAGATTCACCCCTGGACCGGTAGGCTTCAGAGATTGCAGACCCTTGCGCAGGACTTTTGGAACAGTAAAAAGGGAGTTGTAACGCCCGAAAGATTCAGTGGCAGTGAGGTCGATCCAAACGGCCCCAACAGTGTCCAAACAATGAAGACCGCTTCTCGAGGGTGAGGGGGGCAAAGTTAGGGTAGCACTGTGTCCTCATTAAGGCAGAACGAGGAAACCATCTTTGGGAGAAACAAAGGCATGGGACGTAGGAGGACAGTGTTCTTATAAAGAACATGAAAGAGCTGCCAGTTCAGATACTCAACGGATGGATGTAATAGCCACAACAAAAGACACCTTCCAAAAAAAGCGAAGGGAAACTTCCCGCAATGGTTCAAACAGAGAAACCTGCATGGCATTCAAAACAAGATTTAAGTTCCACGGCTTGATCAGCCTATGAACAGGTGGGACGGAATGAGAGACTCTTTGCAAAAAAGTCTTGACCAGAGTACGGGAGGTCAAGGTGCGCTGAAAAATAACAGAGGGCATACACTCACCGGCCACTTTATTAGGTACACCTGTCCAACTGCTCGTTAACACTTAATTTCTAATCAGCCAGTCACATGGCGGCAACTCAGTGCATTTAGGCATGTAGACATGGTCAAGACAATCTCCTGCAGTTCAAACCGAGCATCAGTATGGGGAAGAAAGGTGATTTGAGTGCCTTTGAACGTGGCATGGTTGTTGGTGCCAGAAGGGCTGGTCTGAGTATTTCAGAAACTGCTGATCTCCTGGGATTTTCACACACAACCATCTCTAGGGTTTACAGAGAATGGTCCGAAAAAGAAAAAACATCCAGTGAGCGGCAGTCCTGTGGGCGGAAATGCCTTGTTGATGCCAGAGGTCAAAGGAGAATGGGCAGACTGGTTCGAGCTGATAGAAAGGCAACAGTGACTCAAATAGCCACCCGTTACAACCAAGGTAGGCAGAAGAGCATCTCTTAACGCACAGTACGGCGAACATTGAGGCAGATGGGCTACAGCAGCAGAAGACTACACCGGGTGCCACTCCTTTCAGCTAAGAACAGGAAACTGAGGCTCCAATTTGCCCAAGCTCATCGAAATTGGACAGTAGAAGATTGGAAAAACGTTGCCTGGTCTGATGAGTCTCGATTTCAGCTGCGACATTCGGATGGTAGGGTCAGAATTTGGCGTCAACAACATGAAAGCATGGATCCATCCTGCCTTGTATCAACGGTTCAGGCTGGTGGTGGTGGTGTCATGGTGTGGGGAATATTTTCTTGGCACTCTTTGGGCCCCTTGGTACCAATTGAGCATCGTTGCAACACCTTGTTGAATCTATGCCACGAAGAATTGAGGCAGTTCTGAAGGCAAAAGGGGGTCCAACCCGTTACTAGCATGGTGTACCTAATAAAGTGGCCGGTGAGTGTAGATCTGACTTCTCAAAGAGGAAATACCCTGGAGCCCTGCTCCACTCCTGACTGAAGGAAAGATCGTACTCATGGGGTAGTACAATCCCACGGGTGAAAATCGCATGGCTTGCACCAAGCAAAGAAGACTTTCCAGGTACAATAATATCTGTGGGCAGATTGGGGCTTGCGGGCCTGAATCTTGGTCAATCACAGAGCCCGAGATTTTAAAATTGCAGTTTCAACAGCCATGCCGTTAAATGCAGCTGAGCAGCCTGGCATCAGTAGAAGGGATCTAGACCGTCCCGGTAGAGCCAACACATTCAGTTTCTCACTAGTTTCAGCCTCCTACAGCAAGGGCCTATACCTAATGTGCCATGTTCCCCAATGATATTGAGGAGAAATACGTATACACACACACCTATATTAGGTACTTTAAAAACAAATATTAGAGGAGGCTACAATTTATAAGCCCAAATCGCTTTATAAATAAAGTGACTCATTAACAGACTTCACAATCACAAAAATTAAAGGGTTGTTTCGACACTTCAAAATGCTTGTTCTTCTGTCGGAGCATGATGAATAATAGAATACAGGAAGAATGATTACCTCCTCAACGCTCTCGTTCTATGGCGACGGCCATCCTCGTGATCCCAGCTGTAGCAGTGGACATTCATCATTCATGTGAAAGGTGTAGCCAATCAAAAGGCCGCAATGTCACACGCAAGTGACCACGACGGCCTGTGAATAGCTGCATGTCATATGAATGACGAACATTCACAGCTACTGACGGGATCAACAGAACGGCCCCCACAATGAAATGAGAGCGTCCAGGAGACCAGTATTCTTCCGGTCTTCTATTTTTCATCATGCCCCGACAGACAAACGAGCATTTTGAAGTTTCAGAACATCCCAAGCCCCAAAACTCAAATGACCACATTAAATAAAAAGCTCCAATTTACAATACAGTAAAAATTGTTTTAAACAAGCAAAACAGTGTCAAGATTCAAAGGGTAATAAATCACCTTTCCCAGTCAAGGTCCTTAGGTTTGGAGGCAGTTTCACTCCATTTGCTTTGTATACTGGCCGACCAATTAGCTTCTGTGTACTTCTGCTGAGAGACCACATCAGAGACAAAATTAGTGTTATCTGAAAAAACCACCGAGACAGGCTTACTATGGCAATGTCACAACGTGCGCCAAAAAACCCTACATGCATGCGTTGCATCACAACTATTATGTTTTGTACACAATTTGTGCAGCATGTGACAAGGGAGCGTGACTTCGAGGAAGTGTCAGAATTTGAGCCACTGTGATAAGGATTACGTTGCCTAGTCTAAACATACGTCTAAGTAGCAGACAGTATTAGTAAAACCGGCCCATTGTCCTTAAGATATCTATAATTTTTACTACATTTTGGCATCATATTGATGTCACAGAACTGATCCTCACTAATATCTAAAATAAAGTGGCAGCAGGACCCCATAATCAAAAGTTTTCAAAAATAGTCACTCTTCAATGTACAATATTTTTATTAGAAATTAGTGACTTTCACTACTGTATGTGTTAATCTTCTAATATAAGTAAAACCCACTACATGAAAGCTGCATGCAAAAAAAACAAAAACCCCTCTATGTAGTAAAAATGAAGGCCATTAAGCTGTAAGCAATTAAAAAAAGATAACCAAGTCTAATTTATGTTAATAATTTGCAATAAGAATACTAAGGCCGTGTTCACACGGCTTATTCCCGACGGATTTTTGTGCCGTATTGAGCTCACAAATCCGCCGTGAATAAGGGGCGGGACGGGGGCGGGGCCGGAGCGCGGCGGGGGCGCCGCTCCCGGCCCCATAGACAATGCATTGTTTACGGCACGTCCGCGCCGTAAATAATGTGCATGTCACTTTCTCCCCCCGCGGCGGATTTGCCGAGCGGGGAGGAGCGACGGAATCCACTGTTCTCTATGAGAGCAGTGGATTACCGTAATTACTCCGACGGATTGGCGCCGTATTGAAGCGCAAATCCGTCGGCAAATAAGCCGTGTGACGGGGCCTAAGTGTAAAAGCAGGGAAAAATACTACTATAAAACCAGTTTTGTTTAGTTTTTTTTTTTTTAATGCAAACTTAAAAAAAAAAAACAACAAAAAAAAAAAACACACACACCACACACCTCACAAAACAGCAACTAATACAAATAAATGAAATCACCCATACCTATCTGAGGCCTCCCGTCCTATTGGATGTAAACTCCGTTTATCCAAGGGGCGCTGTTGGATAAGAAATTATTTTAACGTTACTAGACTGCTTTGACATTGTCAGCTGTCAATTTAGTCCCCTACCCAAAATATTTTGTTAAAATGTCCGTCATTCAACATAAAACTAAAGAAGAATGAAAAAAAAGTCTTAAAAACTTGCAGTGCATTTTGGAGATACAGAACGGCTTTGTAACATGTCACCAACAAACATTTTATGTAAGCATCTGTATAAGCATTCAACGGCATACCTGTCCATAGGCTAAAAACACACACAAAAAAAAAAAGAATACTTTTCTTTACAAGATGTAAAACTAGTTGGACTATGCTATTCCATACAGCTGAAATGGAGTGTTCCATGGTCCGCCAACATAGAATATTAACTGGTTCCAGTATGACCATTGTGTATTGAAACCATAACTCTATGGGAAACTGGTAATTGGCTCCGAAGCCTCAAAATGTCACCAACATAGGGCAAAATAAAGAATTAAAATGGAGCAGTTACTAATACAGATAAAGCAAGTCCTTACATATAACAGTCAGAAAGAGCTACTGGAAGATGGAAATTCCTTTCTATTTTGAGGACAGTAGCTTGTTTGGAACATATACTCCATACACAATGTACCAGAAAAAAAAGTGGGGGCCTTCATCTGGTGCTCAAAGGAGCTGCTCATCCTGGCACATGTACAAAGCAGGACAGGACACGTAGTACCGCACTGTACTGTAGAGGCGCTATTAGTTCGCCAATCACTGCATGTACATCACAAATACAGGTGTTTTACCAGTAAAATGTTTACGACAACCGGTTGGTTCTTCCAATCAATCACGTGGCGCAGATCAGTGTCTGTGACGCATGTTGAAACCACACTCACCATAAAATGTCCCAGGGAAGACCATTGTATTGTTAAAATATCTTATCCTGAGGCCATTTTAACTTGGGGGATCACTTTATAGACAAATACCTGCCCTTATAGCATCCATTGGGTGAATGGGTACTATAAATACTTTGGCCAAACAGATACTGAATCTTTGATGGTGGATGCCATGCATCAGCCAGCAAAGATCCAGCAGCACCCTGCAGGCATTGAGTTACATACAATAAAATTTAAATGGCATTACTATTATATTTTCTATACAATATTTCTGAGTAAGGTACTTGGTACACACTGTGTGCGGACACTGACAAGGCAACTCACATGAAACAATGTGCACATTTAGAAGTAAGGCCTCGTTCACACGGCTTATTTGGGCGCAGATTGGAGCCGTACTGCGCGCCATATTTGCGCTTCAGTACGGCTCCAATCCGTCCCAGTAACTACGGTAAACCACAGTTCTCATAGAGAACTATGGATTCCGTCTCTCCTCCCCACTCAGCGAATCCGCCACAGGGGGAGAAAGTGACATGCACATTATTTACGGCGCATACGCGCCGTAGATAATGACAGTCTATGGGGCCGGCGAGCTGCCAGTCCCCCGCTCCGCGGCTGTCGGCGTAATTGCGGGGCGACATCCGTCCCCACAATTACGCCGGCAATAAGCCGTGTGAACCAGGCCTAAAGTTAATACAATAATAATGCAATATAAAATAAAAACCATTAGATATTTGCGTTTTTTGTAAACAGAGGGTGATACGACATCTTCTTATACATTTGCTTCTTCACTGCAATCACAGTAAGATAGCCCCTTTCATGTATTTTAAAGGAGTTGTCCAGCTCATTAAAAAGTTATTAAGACAGGTCACGGGCCCTAAGTTAAAATGTTATGCTCCCCTTCCCCTAGTCTCAGCTGCCGCGTGTCTCCGGTCTCTTGTTGACAAAGAATCCCTGCTGCAGCAGTCATGTGTCTCTAACGTACATCACCGCTTGGAAGTGAACAGCAGCGAATGGTGGTGTAAGTCAGGGGCATGTGACCGCTGCAGCCCGGGACTAAACTATCTAATGAGGTGGACAACCCCTTTAACATTATTAGCAGGTGCTAATTGTTTTTTTAAATAAACTGAAGGCAAGCATTATCTTTGCTGCACATTTCACCAGCTAATTTGCAGTGGTTCCACAGTTGAATACAATACAAATCAAGAGGATGAGACTTTACAAACCAATTACTCTGTAAAAAAAAATGCAGACTAAAAAATTCATTCAAAATATATTCCTGGTGGAGATGTGACAGTCTGCCTCTGTGCTTTAAATTCTGAATATTAGGAATATGTTCTGATGAGCGCACACACAATCTAGTAACAAGGTAAAACAAGAGGGAACATTTCAGGAACAGCATGTTCTCACCTGGTGTCCAATGCTTAAATAATGCTCAGACGTACTGTTATTCTTACTCCTGTCATTGCCATTTTGTTCACCACGTGGCACATGAGTCCCATCACAAGAACTTTTTTTTGAGGTAACACTATTTAAAAACAAAACATGTAAGGGATGTTAACACAGAGTTTCTTTAGATACGTGTTTGGGTATGTTTTTCGGACACAAACACGATTTTAACCATGCTCAATGTGATTTACATTGATTTCAATGTAAAACACATATCGTCACTCAGACGATACGCGTTTTACATACGTCTTTCGGATGCATTTTACGGATCCGATCAAAAAATGGACATGTCAATTTGAGTCGTTTTATGCATCAGACACCTTTGCTGCACTCAAAACGTATCCAAAAACATACCACATTTTAGGTACATGTTTGGATACACTTTAAGCTGAGTTTTTCAATATGTTTTTCAGATTGAAAACCGCTGTGTGAACATACGCTAAGAAACATATGACATTTTTTGTAGTAAAGTTTGTTGCTTGTGTTTTGCACAATATTAATGTTGACACAACAGCCAATAATCTTCTCTACCGGATATCAAGAACTTCATTCTTTTTTCTGCTGGTAACAACTTGCAGTGTCAATTCGCAAAAAAAAAAGTGTGAATATTCCTTACTAATAATCAAGTCCAACTTCTTACTCGACAGTGTTACTCCAGAGGAAGACAAAAACCCATAAGGCGCATACCAATTGCCCCATATAAGAGGAACACCCACTAAAGAATTGTATTCCAGCTTAATACAGCTGACTATTTATCCACCCATCCAGTCACCTGTTAACTTCCTGGTTCTGGCAGTCAGAACGTCATCACTGCAGCAGTCACGTGACATTACCACTCTGAGCGGTAACGAACATGTCCTGTGACCACTGCAGCCGATCAGTGGCCGCAGTGGTGATGTTGCGACTGCCAGGACCAGGAAATCAACATCAGTGACAGGGGAGAGGACCGACAGTGGCTCTGCTTGAACGGACTGGCTACACTGGAAAGGATGATTATTTTTTGGGACCACAGCATCAAATTGATTTAAACAAAACTAGATGGAAAACTCTTAAAGGGGTTGTCTCACTACAAGGATTGCTTTCTATGTTAAAGGTCTTGCAAAAACAAGTCATTCTGCAATATATGTCCATTAGCAGTATCCTACCTATTCTGAGATATCTCCTCTTGTATGGGCTGCATCAGCTCCTCAGATCTCGCTATAGCTACAGACCTGTTTGATCTATCCTGGTAGGCTGCCAGCACTGGCTGCTATAGCTACAGACCTGGCTTCTACTGCAGCCTAATGGAAGTAAATAAGCCCCTGAATTCAAAATGAAACCAAGAAAACAGGACTGAAGCAAGATGAATCAATGTAGTGAGACAACCCCTTTAAGTAAATAAAGAACTTAAAAAGCTTTAACTCACTTAGTGACAGAACACTTTCCAGCAGATTTCTTATAAACTGATGTATGGTGCGTAATGTCTATAAAGAAAAGAAAACAAGATTAAGTCCACACAAAAAAGAAAAAAAAAAATTGTTTTTGTTTTTTTACTCGCCATTCAACAATTATCAGCTTCACATTTATTAGTTCTTTATGAAGGAAAGATCAAAGAATTTATGCAATCAGAGCAGACACAGAAGGACATAGAACCAACAGTAATGTTTTAGCGATACTGCACTTAAATTCATACTAGCATACAAAGTTGTAAATTTGACTTTTCTATCACTTAAATGACCGATAACTACATAATACCAAGAGTTCCAAATGGGCTCCCTTTTTTCCCCCCTATCTGGCACAACAAGATAAATATGCTTGGAAAAAACAAAAAAAACCACTTTCCTACCGAAAAAGCCTTTGAAAGCAATCAGGCACCACCTTCCTTTCACTCACCTTCCTCTTGACTGGATGTCTCAGAACTGTCTTCTTGGCTTTTGCAATATATTGAGCAAGGCTGTAAATGACCTGATGAAAAACGTTGCAAACTGGGCCATCAGAATTAATCATACATTGTCTAGCAGTATTTGAATACAACCCCACTCTCTAAGACCTACAACCCTCAAACCATCATTCAATTAAATAACGGTCAATTTCTAGGAGAGATTAGAATTCAGTATACTTCTATGGGTAACTGCAAGTTTTGCCACGCAGCAAAAATATTATGCAAATCTTGGCCTATACCTGGTACAGTTTTCACCCCATTTGCAGACAGCATTTGTAATTACCCTGAACATCTCCCAACATCGAGCTGCATCAAATGTAGAAATGGAAGTGTCATGCACTGCCATGCAATAAATTATTATGCGTTCACAGTACTATTGTAGTCTGGCTGCAAGCAATGTGACTCTTGCTTTGAAAATTCATAAAACACATTATTGATGTATCTATGTATGTATATATTATATATATATATATATATATATATATATATATATATATATATTATATATATATATATATATATATATATATACACACACACATATACACACACACACACACACACGTCAATAATGCGTTTTGTGAATCTTCAGGGCAAGTAAGTGTCACATTGCTTGCAGCCAGACTACCTTAGTTTACATTTTATACGCTCCGAGTAATTGTCACCTTCGCCAAAACATCTCTCCGAATGGGAAGCATGCGTAAATTAGCCGAGCCAAAGAGCAACACATTCATACTGTTTGCTTACTACTGGAGTGAGTAGGTTCTGTCTGGATCTTCTGGAAAAAGTTGTAGACCTTTTGATTGTGAAGGAAAGTCTGGGATGGAGATGAAAAAATCTGCCTTAAAAAGGAAGAAAAAAAAAAAAAAAAAAAATGAAGTTACTTTACTTCATAAGTGGGATACAGCACACAAAACTATTGCGCTACTTTTTTTCCCCATAGTCTATGTTGTGTTTGCTTGTTCACAAGAGTATCTATAACAGGCATCTTCAAACTGCGGCCCTCCAGCTGTTAGAAAACAACCCCCCCCATCATTCCCCCTGTTCTAGATTATATAAATGCATGATGGGAGTTGTAGTTTCCCAACAGCTGGAGGGCCGCAGTTTGAGGATGCCTGATCTATAAAGTTAAAGAAACACTTTCATCCAGGAAAGCCTGCCGTATAAAGAACATATTGAAAATCTGTAGGATATGCCAACCCTTTATGGTCAATGGACGTCTTATGTCTGCAGCCCCTTGACAATGGGACCTTGCCACCCGCTTTTCACAGAACTTTAGTGGAGCTACACTGCAGGTAAGTCGCACAACTGTGCATTACTTCTGCAAATTATTGTGGTCCCAAAGGTCAGACCCCAAATGATCATAAAATGATGGCATACCATAGTGATGTCATAACTTTGTAGGATGCACATAACCCTTTTAAGCCATATTAAATAGGACTTTAAAACCAGGGCTGTGGAGTCGGCAAGCCAAAGCCCCGACTCCTCAATTTCCCAAACCTCCGACTCCCTCATACATGGCGCATGTTTAAGTGATAACTGTACTGTAGTAAAGTGGTAACAGGCTGTTTATCACCTTATAATACAATAATCAAGCTATTTAGATAGAACAGACACTGATAAGCAAAAGGGTAACAATGTTTTGATCTTACACTTCTGGGTGGGGTTTTATAAAAAGCTGTATTTGTATCAAAGTCCAGTCTGCACCAACATTGGGAATGTGTAGAAGAGACCTGGGATCAGATTTTGGTCAAGATATGCTTGATTCTGATCCAGAGCCCAGAAGGATTCAGGCAGAGCTGAAAACCAAAGGGGGATTTCCCAAATGCTAACCAAAATAATACAAATTAGCATTTAGATTTTTGGGAGCAAAACAGTAACAATGCAGTTACAGGAAACAATCTGCAGAACTGAGCAGATGCTAAATACTTGCAAGTCAAATTTATGTATAAGATAGGTAAGATGACTGTATATAAAATTATAGCCTCATGTACAAAGTTGTAGTGGATGGTGAGATATGGAGCCTGAAAGCCACAAGTTAAAAACATTGTTACCATTTTGCTTGTCAGTGTAAAATATCTAATAATAATCATCTTTATTTATATAGCGCAAATAAATTCCTCAGCACTTTACAATGTAGAGGGTATAATTACAGACAAAAGACATACATTACACAGTGAAAGCTACTTACAGATGAGACACAATGTGTGAGAGCCCTGTTCGCGAGAGCTTACAATCTATGAGGGTGTCTGGGGTAGACAACGGGGAAGAAGTGCTGAATTTACAATGGTCCAGCCTTGTTTCATAAATATGGGGTGGTTTACATAATATATTTATTGGATATGACTTTAGAACACAAAAAAAATTGTAAATATGCAAAACACTGCAGGAACATTTGTGGAGTCTCTGAATTTGTTCTGAGAAATAGTATTGCTTCCATCAGATCCTGCATACATGACCTCACATCTGATCTCATCATTTCCAGGCTAGAGAACGGCCTCTCTACACTAACTTAGGTTGGGGCAAAGCGGTGACCACAGGGCAACATCTCTAACAATGTCAGGGTATAAAGGAATTGTCTCAGCCACAGTCCGTTTAGATGAATGGTTGAACTCTTCTACTTCTTTGAAAGCAGGTGAAACATTTTGCTAAAATGTGTTTGCCCTGGGAGCAGAATCTTCTTCCCTGGGCAGCGCTTTGCCTGCTTCATGTCATCACTTACACTCCTCATGTGATGAGGCTGAAGATATGGGAGCAGTAGCACTGGCCTGACCCAATTCCTCTTGCTCTTTTCAATGCATCGAACTAACTGGACCAACTAATTATATATTTTGGGAGTCTGAGTCTGTCCATTTTATGACGACTCCGACTCCTGCAAAATAGTCACCGACTCCACCGTCCTGTTTAAAATGTAAGCCACAAAACTAAAAGAATCACACCTCAAACATAAAATGAAGAAACCCCTGGACCAGGCATCCTCAAACGGAGGCCCTCCAACTGTTGTGAAACTACAACTCCCATCATGCATTTATATAATATATAACAGTGGGAACAATGGGAGTTGTAGTTTCCCAACAGCTGGAGGGCCGCAGTTTGAGGATGCCTGCCCTGGACAGTGGGGGAAAAGGAATTTTACTTCACCTCACATCACTTACTGCTAAATGACTCCGGTTACAACTTACTTTACTATAGGCTCCAAGTCAAAATAGTGAGGCTCGTCTCTCTTTTTCCCCAGTTGTAAGGCTTCTAAGATGGTTTTATCAAGATTTTCATTGGAGAGCTCTTTTGGAAGCTTTAAAACAAAAACAGTAAAGTTTGCTTACATCATGAAACTTAAGGATACGATCCAGGAAAAGTCATACTTACAAACAAATGTCTATACACAAACCGCTACAAAATTTAAGAATAGCTTAGGCTAAATTCACACGGCTTAAAATGGGACGTATTTCGCGGCGTACTGCGCTCAATACAGGGCGTAATGCGCCCCAGTCATTACGGTAATCCACAGTTCTCATAGAGAACTATAGATTACGCCTCTTCTCCCCGCTCGTACAATACGCCGCGGGGGGAGAGAAGTGACATGTCAATTATTCACGGTGTTTACGCGACGCGAGTAATGCATGTTTATGGGATCTGCAATTATGCAGTGTGAACGTAGCCTTACTAGCAAATAAGAAATCCAATACTTACTCTAAACAACTTCCCCTGGAGATCCACAGTAATGCTCTTATGGAATGGCTCTAAGTTTTAGCTCAGTTCCTTTTTAATACTACAGTACACTTTGGCACTATAATCTAAAAACCGAACATTTATTAGGCAGTTTATGCAATACTACATGCACCGAACATACCTACACAGCTAATTTAAGAATTAGCTGTTACAGTTGCCTGTCAAAGTAAAATGCAATTTTACGTTAAAATACAGGCAAGGTGATTTAGATGACTACTTATTTGCCAATTAACATGGTTTATAAGGGCCCTTGTTCACATTACAGAATATGGCCAAATCTGACCATTTTGACAGGGCTTCCAGACTCTCGCCCAAGAAAGGGGAGAGATCAAGCATACATTTTTTTTTATTGGATATAAGCCACCAGCAGGAATCTGCCAGCATTCTCAATATTTCCCCATTTAAAACCCACGCACATTTGGGCAAACCGAAAATGGGGGTAGACTAGCTCAGCTTTTTTTTTGGCCAGATTAGAATAATAATTTTTGTCTGTGCCTATAAAATGTCAGGTTTCATTTTGACAATCCTGCATGTGCATCAAGTAAGAGGAATTGCAGTCCAGGTGACAGCCATTAAAAGTGTATGCTTCTGGACCTCAAAACTTGTAAAGCCACCCGGATTAATGAGGATTAGAAATTTATGACAAGTAAAACTGTAAATCGTAGGTTTTACAAACCAGTAAAAGAAATTCCAGAAGCTCCCGATATGATTTTGTCACAGATGTTCTGGAGTTATCAGACCAGTTCACCTAAAATAAAAGAAAAAAAAAAAAAGTCATGAAAAGTCACAGCTAGCCATGGCTTTGATCAATCGAATACTGATCTAGAGAAAATCTGTCATCTAGGTATAACTGACATAGTTTAAGCTGGAACATTAAAATTTAAGGGGTTCTCCGGGTTGAAATGAAAGAAAATATATCACAAAATAGAATAAAATTCTTAAATACCATTACCAAAAAATGCTCATTTTGTCTAGGGGAAAATCATTAGAAGTTATTAAAAATACCCTACAGCTCAGCTCTTGCAGGAAACAGGGTGCCTAGCATGCCTACAGCTCCGCCTACTAGGTCAGTCAGGAGAGAGATCCAGCATGGAAATATTATACGATCTAGCAATGTATGCAAGTACTTTAAAATATTGGATTTGCTTATCTTTATTTGTTACTTTTTCTGGTTTCTCATACAACTCCTTTAAGCATACAATTAAAGGGGTTTTGCCAAGAAGCGACTTCCTTACCTCTTAATCTGCTCAGAAGAGACTATAAACAAAGCACAAAGCCTCACAGGGGGAGAGAGAGGGGCTGAGAACACAGCCAGGAAGCATCCACAATGTTCACTGAAATAATTACATTACAACCAGTGGATTCTATATACAAAAAAACACAGGGTTGATTCACTGCTTTTTCTCCACAGTCCCTTGCCAGCCTCTTCATGTTCCCCGTCATCAGATAAGTGCAGACAAGGCAAGTGCTGCCAGATCAGCTCCTGTCAGCTGCTGGTCCTGTCTAATGTAAATTTTTAAGTAACTAAGGGCATGTAAGGAAGGCTGTAGCTCTCAGAGGCTTCACTTTTTGTAATCGCATATATTTAGTGATTAAATACCCATTTTGGAGGACATTACATCGTGGCAAAACCCCTTTAATGGTGTTGCTAAACCAGAGCTCACAGCAGCCATAGAAGGTCCTGTGTAGGTTATGGTTACTTCTGTGAAACCTGCACACCATCCACATTTTTGGGGAAATGGGAACCAAAAAAATTCTTAATACAAGTTTCCTTCCAATTAATAGTCTGCTTTTTAGAAGCTGTTACAGGAACAACTTTCCCCCTCCTTAGTAGGAGCTGTAATTCATTATGTGACAATGCCAGCTTTATTGCTTGATATTTAGAAGCTCACATTCGGCATCTTGCCCAAACAGAGAAAGAATGTCTCAACCTTCTCCAATTATAGATCCAGACCATTAAACATAGAAGTTAAAGGGGGTTTTATTCTATAAAACTTGGAACAAACAGTTTAAAGGGGGTTGTCCAATGCCTAACTAAAAGTATTATACTCCTAGAGCCAGTAAATAAATAATAATAATAAAAAACATATACTCCTCTCACGTTTTCAGTTCCAGCACTGGTTATTTTCGGCTGTTTACAGCCTTCTACTACTGTCGCCACTGAATGGCTGTGGTGGTCACGTGCCAATCATTTAGATCACTGTTCAGAAGTGAACAACTCCAGACAATAATCGAAAGTATAGGCCCATCAGTGGCGAAGTGCACGTTCGGAAGTAGCAGACTAACCAGAAAATCTGAGAGATCCAGCACTGGAACTGAAAACGGGGGTAGACCAGTTTAGCTTTTCTGTTTTTATCTTGCCCTATTAAAATAATAATTTTAGTCTGTGCCTATAAAATGTCAGGTTTCATTTTGACAATGTGCCAGGTGTCTACTTTCAGAAAATTTGGCTACAGGGGCTTAGTTATTTTGTAATCTACATTTTAATTCTACATGTAAAAAATTTAAAAATGGTCCTGGCTCACGGAGGTGCAACATGTCCAAAAACTTCTAGCAGCAAGATGCTTCAGTTACCAGGGAACGGAGGCAAATCTAAATGTGTGAAACACATGGAAAACCTCTCAGAAAACATGAGCATATAAAGCATATGACTATTCATTTGTTCCCAGTAGAAGATAATAGTTTGGATAGTTGCATAGTTTGCTTTCTCATACCAAGATTTTTGTTCCCATTATTTACATGCGTGTAAACTGAAAAAGCAAGCCTGCTAACATGTATGTACCGGATTCACTGATACAATCAAGGAACATTAATAGAAAAAGAAATTCAAGCTTAATTATGTATTAAAACCTCCAGCAGCTACAGTCTACCATGCTTTTGTATCGCAAAATAGCACAAACTTCGTATATATGCTCTATTGATCTCCTTGCAGCCACAGCACAGTATCTGTTAGTGAACCTTTAATGGTATTCCGACGGATAACACAGGCGTGGTGTATAACACCATGTAAACAGCCCCTTAAAATGGTTGCACAACCTTCTGTAACAACTGTCAGAAACGAGAATGTGCCCAGGTATACTCGTTTATTATTTGTTACATTATATATTCACACATTTTTGTAACATTTATCATCAAAAAAATATTCTGAGAAAAGAGAATTAGCTAAACTAAAGATATGTGGCTGCATAAGAAGCTAGTTATCCTCCCCTCTCTACGACTTGGGCCAGAAAAGTGGTTATATTCAAACCGAGGAAGGATCATATCCTGTACAGAATAGATTTACGCAGCGTACATTTACTCCCCAAAATGTAAGACATCTATAGACCATATTTGGGTGGGACCTTTCTCCCAGATTTGAAATTGTATTATTGGGCAGCCCAGTTATCTTCCATAACCACCACGGTGGTTTGATTTTGCAAAGAAAAAAATAGCCCAAGTATTTATAACCTACGGGTACATCCTCCCTTTTTTTCCCCTGACAATAGCAGCAATTTTTTTCTAATCTAGTCTTCTGCTAGGTCTTTATGTTGCAATGTGGGTTTCAACCCTTTGATGCCTATATGGCACAACTTCTCCTCCCGAACCTGCCCAATGTTAACACATGACTAAAAGTAGTATTCTTTATTGAAAACGTTTTTTGTAGCAGAAATACGTTATTTTGCTAATAAAGTATTCTTGTCATTCAAATCAAATTCTCAAATGACGACAACCTCTTTAGAACAGGATCCCCAAACGTTTGTCATAAGTGTAAAATTCTCTTAACTAGGATATGGATATGCTTATTCTAAAATGTTCCCAAGAAGAAGTGCATCAATTCCAAAATGTTGATACACTGTTCATCCTAAATTTCCATTCAGCAAATAGATTTATAAACCCAAAATGCAGTGTTTAGGTTCCTCCAGATTCAAGATCTATGAATAGGATCCATACAGACTCATCCTGCTATTCCTCCTTGACAAATAATTTCCCTATCCCTAAAGGTATTATTCCCTTACAACGAAATTTGTACTTTTTTCTTTTTCCTATTAACATATGTGGGTGCTACACTAAACATGTGCCTCCACTTGTCAGCGGCTTTGGGTTCAGCCCAAACATATAATAGTAGTTTGGCACAGTATTCAAAGTTTTTTTTTTTTTTTTATTCTGTCATAAGAAGTTTGCTTTTTTTCCTTGTATACATTACTCTATATAGATGTTTAACTTACACATCGGGTTTAGGAGTTGCGTTTTTCTTTTTCTCTCGGATGCCAATAAACTCCTTTAGCTACTCTGTATAACATACTATTATGCTTTTCAACTGTGCTAATGTGTCGTAAAATAAATTTTAGTTTTAAAAAAACACTTTATTTAAAAAAAATGTTGATATCTTAAAGGGGTTTTGCCACCATGTTATGTGGACGTGGGAACCTCCAAAATGGGTATTTAATCACTTTTCACATATATGCGATTTAAAAAAGTGAAAACTCTGAGAGCTACAGCATTTCTCAATCCCCCTTAGTTACCTCAAAGCTTTCCCTAGTCACGACCCAGGAGCTGACAAGCCGCGCTTGCGTGAAACACTTCTTATCTGATGACAGGCAAAATGAATGAGCTTTTAAGGCACCGGGTAGACAGTGCAGTCTGAGGCGGTCTTGCTGTATTGAGAATCCACTGTTGTACTGTTTATTATTTACTTAAGTTTTGGACGCTCCTTGGATTCCTACTCTCACTCACCCTCTCCCTCTCTCCCTGCAGCTTCATGCAGCATGATTTGTATATATCTGTCCGTGCTGA
>JAODAL010046485.1:0-30873 GCA_025379985.1 Phyllomedusa bahiana | reverse complement strand
TCCCCCCCAAAAACGCTCTCCATCCAACCCACTGAGCTCCAGCTTTTTCACAAACGCTCCCATCCAACCTCCCCCGAGCCCAGCTTTTTCACAAACGCTTCCCATCCAACCCCCCCCCAAAGCTGTTTCCCAAAAACGCTCTCCACCCAAACCCCTCCCCCGAGCTCCAGCTGTGGCCAAAAAAAATGGGCAAGAATTTCAGTCTCTCAAAATCAAAACTGAGAGAGCAAAAAACCAACGACTTGGCTGAAATTTGCGCAAAAGGGGCGCTACAAAGTATTAACTTAAGGGGGACAAATAATATTGCACCCCACTTTTTATTTTTTTATTTTCTACAAAAGTTTAAAATACCCAAAAAATTTGTTCCACTTCACAATTGTTCCTTTTTTTTGTTTTTGATTTTTCAAAAAAAAAAAAAAAAATTATATTTTGTTTGAAGCCGAAATGTGGAAAAAGGTTGAAAAGTTAAAGGGGGGCCGTGCTTTTTAGTATATGTTTTTTGGGTATATTAAAATAGGGTGTGTGTGTTTGTATTAGTATGTGTTGTGTGTGTGTGTATGTATGTGTGTGTGTGTGTGTGTATATATATATATATATAGATATAGATATATAGATATATAGATAGATAGATAGATAGATAGAGGTGTGTGTATATATATATATGATACACGAGTCTGAGACACCCACAGCATACACATATTTATGATGTATATATATTTATATATTATAAAATATTATAATATATAATTTAATATATATATAACTTACAAATAAGTGTGTGTGTAATTTTTATAAAAAAAAAACTTTATAAATATGTGTATGCTATGGGTGTATCAGACTTGTGCTTTCCTGAGTCCTAAAAGAGCAGGCTGATTTGCCTCCAGTTTAAGGCTACGTTCACACGGGGTAATTTCGGCGCGCATTTCCTGTGGATTTGCGCGCTGAAATTACGGAAATCCATAGCTCCCCCGCACCCAATACAATCGTATTGTACGCGCAGGGAGATAAGTGACATGTTAATTATTTGCAGCGAATACACGCCGTGAGTAATGAATGTCAATGGGGCCGGCGGGCTGCTAATCCCCCCCCCCCCGCCCCGGGGTGGCGTATTCACCCGGGGGGAATTGCGGCCGTACGTAATGCCGCAAACCCTTGAACATAGCCCAAGGGGATTTTACCCCCGGTTATCCACGGCGTAATTGCGGGGGACGGATTTTGCCTGCAATTGTGCCGTGCAGCAGGGGGGCCGGCAGCTCGCCGGCCCTATAGACATTCATTGTCCACGGCGCGTATCCCGCCTTGATAATTTACATGTCTATGAGAACTGTGGATTACCGTAATGACTGAGACGGATTTCAGCCGTATTTCGCACAGTACGGCACGAATTACGGACTGAAATCTGTCCCATAATAAGCCGTGTGAACATGGCATACGGGTGCGTTATTGATGCGTTTTTGTGCAGTAATGTACAGCAATATTTGGTGCGCCATTCTACACAAAAAACACATCCACAAAACGCACCGTGTGAAACCCCTCTAAGACATCACTTGTGGGAGCTCAGGTGTCAGCCATATTGTCTGCTTTCCAGGAACAAATATTAGTGAACAGCTGAACTTAAAGGGATTCCCCCCATTTCCTACTGCTACTAGTAAGGGTGCTTTCACACGGAGCGTTTTTGGTGAGTTTTTGTATGTGGTTTTTGTACAGAGAGGCACTGCAGTTGATGCTGTACATTTCTGCACAAAAAACGCTCCGCGAGAAAGCACTCTTAATTTTGACCTATTAGAGGAGGCTCCTCTTTCCAGAATCCTCATTTCTAAGGCAGAGTGGAGAATGGTTATAAAGAGGGTCTCCTGCTCTGGAGGACCCATCCTGTCCTGCATTACCCAGTTAGTCCACTGTTGTGAATGGGCACTGTGTAATGCTTTGTTTCTCCTGCGGTGGCGCTGTAGGAAAACAAAACCGTTATTGTGAGGTTTTCTTAGGCTGCGTTCATACAGCAAAGACCAAATACTGGATTTTCCAACCGGTATTTGGTCTTTTTTGGCACATAGGGAGACGGCTTTTGTTTGCGGATTAAAGCCCTCCCCCTTCCCACATGTTGATGTTCTGCCCGAAAACCGGGAGGAAGAATGAACATGTTCTACGTTTTTAGGAACACCAGCAGTTTAGAAACTGTCCTGTGGACAATCCGTGCAGTGTGGACTGATGCACGGATTTTCTATTAAAATCAATGTAAAAGGTTGACTGTCCGTTTATAGACAGTTTTTCAAATCCAAAAACAGTCTGTGAATCCGACTGAAAACCTGTGCCGTGGGGAAAAGCTCTTACAGATCATAACTGATCTCTGGAAGTCCCAGCGGGAGGACACATTGGTTTGTCAGCAGATCAGTCTGATACATAGCCAGGGCAATCTTTTCCATTGGGCACACTAAGCAGTTGCCCGGGGGCCCCACAAGTATAGGGGCCCCATGTGGTGTATGTATGTCCCAGTAATACAAGAAACATACCCTGGATCTCTTGGTTGGCTTTGCTTATTTAACTGCTTGTGTGTTTTTAAGATGGTCAAACAGATAAAAACCATGCTGGAGAAGGGAGTGAAAGGCTCCCTGCCCTGCCCAATAGTCCTGGAGGCTGCTGGTGTCTCCACATAAGGGGCGTGATAATATGGGTGTGCTTGGGGCTGGCTAGAGGCATGCCCTAGTGTTTATCTGGGAAGGGCCCACTGCAGTGTTATGCCCGGGGGCCCACAATACTGTTAAGACAGCTCTGTACATAGCTATTGTTCAAAGTGGAGAACCCCTTTGTAGACTAATAGGAACTTAAAGGGGATTTGCCAAGAAGTGCCCTATCTGCTAAGAAGCAATAGTAAACAAAGCATGCTGAGCTATCAGATAAGAAGTGTGCTCTGCACAAGCCCTGCCAGCGGCTCCTGTCGCTCTGCCTGGTCGTATCTAATGCAAGCTTTTAAGTAACTAAGGGAAGGTAGGGCAGCCTGTAGCTGTCTCAGGCTTCACTTTTTGTAATCACATATATTTAGAAAAGTGATTAAATACCCATTTTGGAGGATCCCACGTCAACATTACATTGTGGCAAAACCCCTTTAAGAGTATTTCCATGCCGGCCACATTTCAGCCATCGTAGGGTTGGGTGGGTCAGTACGGACACGTAGGAGCTTTGTGTGTGAAGGCGATAAGATAGGAGGATTGTATGTAAAGCCGAGGGATCTGTCTCTGCTCAGGTTTACAGATCTCTAATCCCCTGCACAGTGGAGAAAAAAGCTCTGCAGACCGGCAGGAAGGTCAGCGGCTGTGTATTAATCCATGCCTGTGGGGGTTTTAAATACAGGGTAACTGCGAGCTCCCTGCAAGCTGATCATTGTCAGTGTGTGAGGTGCAAATACCATGTAATCTACCATCAGCCTCCATACAGTCCAGTTACTGCTGAGAGTCACTTGTTAGCATTGTTCAGTCTGAGCGTCATGGTTTATGAAGAGAAATTACAGAACTCCGGTGGATTCCTCCTTTTTCTGACACGGACAAAGCCAAAGAATGACTCTTAGGGTCTGTGCACACAGCATTACTGCGGGTGCTTTTTAGCGCGTTTCACGCGCTGAAAAATGGCCCAAAATCTGCCTCAGACAAATCTTCCTTCATTGAATATAGTGTAAAATCCGCATTGTCGTTCACATGAAGCGTATTTCACAAACTGAATTTCCAAGCTGTTTTTTGGACACAGTTAAGTGACGTCAATTCTTGAGGCGTTTTTCGCTCCTAAAATCCCCATAGAAAACAATGGGGATAGGATTTCTCAACATGTGCTTCAAAATATACCTCTAATCAGACGTTTTCTGAAGCTGATTTTTGAAGCGTAAATTTACAATAAAAAAAAAAAAACCGCAGTGTGAGCGTACTTTACAGTGTAACCCTAAGGGCTTGCACGGGTTTGCAGCTGATTTTACAGATGGTTTTCGGTTTTGCAAACCGGCTGACAAACTTTTTAAAATGGACCTCTATGGAAAATCCGCGCAGCAGTCCCCACTGCACGGGTTTTCCGCCCGCCGGTTTTTTTTTTTTAGACCGTCTGTGGTCCGAAAAACATTGAGCATGTTCACACTTCCGTACGGTTTTCGGACGGAATGTGAACACCTCAATGTGAAGGGGGAGGGCTTTTCTCCGCAAACCGTGGAGAAAAACCGCCCCACCCTCCAGTAGCCGTGTGCACAGCTGCAAAAACGGAGCAAATACCAGTCGGATAAACCGACCGGTAATTGTCTCTGCCGTGGGCACGCGCCATACAGAACTATGGGACAATACTCCTTGTAAGGAACTCTTCACACTTACATCAAAGGTTCTGTTCAGAACCATCGTCACAAGTTCCATTGGGAAAGCGCAGTGTGCTAAAACGTCAGAGACCGAATGGACCCCATTGTAATTGAAAGTCCATCGGGCGGCAGTAGTGTCCGTTTGTAAAATGCAATCAGAAAATATGTAGCACGAACCCTTCCTGACAAGGTGCTCTGTGGAAAGGTTAAACCATAAGGAGTAGCTGTAGGTACATTGTGTGCCGTGGATTATGTCAACTCTCTGGTATGTTTGAAAAAGAGAAATGGGCTACTTTGTCAATGCAGGGAGGGGATGAAAACAATGGGGAGAGTCCAGAAACTCAAAATTCTTTATCAAAGGGATTTTCAGGATGAAAACCCCAACCCGGAAAAGTTTGCCCGGCAGAAGTAAAGGGAAACTTGGGGAAATAGCCAAAGGGCCCTAAACGATCTTCCAAGTCTTGAACAAGAATTCAGAGTCCAGTGGGAAAGCCCCTTTTTTTTCGGGGCTGAGTACAGTGGGGGAAACTTCTTTTCCAAAACCCGGGTTGGGGAGTTTTGTACCAGAAAGGTTTTGTTTTTCTATCCATCCCCCGGGGTTTGGGGGGCTGTAGGTAGGGAAAATGGTCGTTTTTCTATCTGGGCCCCCTTGTTTGGAAGCGCAAAAACCTTTTGGTTTCATCCTACCCCGGACCCTTGTACTACAGCCCCAAAACAATATGGTGGGTTCTTCTTTCCGTGGGGGACCCTTGTTGGGGGAGGTTTGTGGGACAGTGTCACAACCAATCCGGGGACCCGGGGTCAAATTTCCTTTTGGGTGAAAATTTTGGTTTCATCTTTTTTCCCGGGAAAACCTTTTTGTTCAAAAGGCTGTAGTCCCAGAAAGGTTTTGTCTTTTTCCAATCCGTGCCCCCTGGTTTGGAGGCTTTTTAGAACAGAAAATGGGTGGGTCTTCTATCCGGGCCCATTTCGGGGGCTGTAGTCCCAGTAGGGTTTTGTTTTTTCCCCCATCCGGGCCCCCTGGTTTGGGGGGGCTTTTGTACAGTAATGGCCCGTTTCTATCCCTGCCCCTGGTTTTGGGGGGCTGTAGTACATTTGGTTGTCCCCTATCGGGACCCGGGTTGGGGGGGGCTGTAGAAACAGAAAGGGTCGCCCTTCTTCCGTGACCTTTTTGGGTTTTGGGGCTGGGGGTAAAAGGTTTTGGGTTTTCCTGGGCCTTTCCGGACCCCTTTTTGGGGGGGGCTGTAGTACGGGAATGGTCGTTTTCCCTATCCGTCCCCCCGGGTTTGGAGGCTGAATTACAGAGGGGTCGCCCCCGGGTGACCCCGGTTTTTTGGAGGCGTAAAAATTTTGGGGATGTCTTTCTTTTTCCCGGGACCCCGGGTTTTTGGAGGGCTGTAGAAAAAGTAAAGGACATCTTCAAAATTTTCCCTTGAAGCCCGGTTTGGGGGGCTTTTAAACGAATTTGCGGTTCCCCTTCCGTGACCCTTTAAGGTTTTTTTGGGAGGCTGGAGTTCCAGAAAGGGTCGTCTTCCAACCCGTAAACCCTTTTTTGGAGGGTTTGTAGAAAAAATTTTTTTTGTCTTCTAACCCTTTAAACCCCGGTTTTTGGGAAAGGCGTAGTAACAGTATAGACTTTTTTCTTCCAATCCCTGGGTTTTGGGGGCGGGTAGTACTTTAATTTTTTCTCTTCTTATCCGTTGACCCCTTTTTTTTGGGGGAAGGCGGGGAAAGTACAGTAGGGGGTTGGGCCTTCTACCCCGGTAAACCCGGGGTTTTTAAGGAGGCTGTGGGGTACAGTCGGGGTTGTCTTCTATCCGGGTGCCCTTTTTTGGAGGCTGTAGTCAGTTTTGGTTGTCTTT
Organism: Phyllomedusa bahiana; assembly: GCA_025379985.1. Lineage (NCBI taxonomy): Eukaryota > Metazoa > Chordata > Amphibia > Anura > Hylidae > Phyllomedusa > Phyllomedusa bahiana. The sequence goes on along the minus strand of JAODAL010046485.1, from coordinate 24,687 downwards.
CTATCGGGGCCCCTTTGGTTTGGAGGCTTTTGTACAGAAAGGGTCGCCCTTCTACCCCGTGGGCCCTTTGGTTTTGGAAACTTTTTTAAAATTATGGTTGTCTTCTATCCGTGACCCTGGTTTGGAGGCTGTAGTACAGTATGGTCGTCTTCTATCCGTGACCCTGGTTTGGAGGCTGTAGTACAGTATGGTTGTCTTCTATCCGTGACCCTGGTTTGGAGGCTGTAGTACAGTATGGTCGTCTTCTATCCGTGGCCCATGTTCGGGGGCTGTAGTACAGTATGGTTGTCTTCAATCCGTGACCCTGGTTTGGGGGCTGTAGTACAGTATGGTCGTGTTCTATCCGTGACCCTGGTTTGGAGGCTGTAGTACAGTATGGTCGTCTTCTATCCGTGACCCTTGTTCGGGGGCTGTAGTACAGTATAGACATCTTCTATCCTGTAGCACAACTTCCTAAAATGTTATGTCATCATTGGATACTTTTTATTGCGTTTCGTCAGGTCGGTTAATGCTTTCAATTTGTGGGGCATATAATGGGGGACGAATTTTGCTGACAATTAAGCGACGTTTTGGGTCGTCATCTATTGCCAAGCGGCCGGCTGTGGAGGTAGCATATAGTGTGAATATACAATGGGTCCAGTTTCACCTCTGCAGCAGAGGTTCTGAACGGATCTCTGACACAGATGTGAAACAGGCCTAAAATAGGCCAACATTAAGGGCACCTAAAAAGCCATAAAATGTGGCCATTTTTTTTTTTTTTTTTTCTAATTGGCTGTTATTGCAAAAAAAAAAAAAAAAAAAAAACAAATATGCATTTTAGCATACTATCCATACTACTATTATGCTACCCTAATGCTGTACATCATGGGCACCATGAAATAGTGTAATTAAGTTCTTTTATGACCTGCTGAGTATAAATCTTCATACCTGTTTTCCCCCGATGTAAGACACCCCCGTAGTAAACGTACCGGGGGTCTTTGGGGGGTTTGCCCCAATGTAAGACGTACCCGGGGAAAATAAGACGTAGCGCGGGGCCCGATGACGTCACTGCTGTGCCGGGATGAGCGCGCGGGAGGGCCAGCAGTGAGGAGGGGCGCGGCACGGGAGCCGGGAAGGAGGGGGGAGGCGGCGCGGGGGCCGGAGCATGAGGGGGGCGGCGCGGGAGCCGGAGCAGTGAGGAGGCGGCGCGGGAGCCGGAGCAGTGGGGGCGGCGCGGGACCGGGCATGAGGAGCGGCGGGGAGCCGGAGCGGTGAGGAGAGGTGGGGAGCCGGAGCAGTGAGGAGGCGGCGCGGGAGCCGGAGCAGTGAGGAGACGGCGCGGGAGCCGGAGCAGTGAGGAGGCGGCGCGGCGCGGGAGACGGAGCAGCGTCTACAGCTGGCCCTATACCAGCCTACAGCAGGCCCTAAACCTGCCTACAGCTGGCCCTATACCTGCCAAACAGCTGGTCCTATACCTGCCTACAGCTGGTCCTATACCTCCCAACAGCTGGTCCTATCCCTTTGCCTACAGCTGGTCCTTACCTGCCTACAGCCGGCCCTAAACCTTGCCTACAGCCGGCCCTATACCCTGCCTACAGCGGCCCTTTATACCCTGCCTACAGCCGGCCCTATACCCTGCCTACAGCCGGCCCCATTACCCTGCCTACAGCCGGCCCTATACCTTGCCTACAGCCGCCCTATACCCTGCCTACAGCCGGCCCTATAACCCTGCCTACAGCCGGCCCTATACCCTGCCTACAGCCGGCCCTATACCTGCCTACAGCTGGCCCTATACCCTGCCTACAGCCGGCCCTATACCTGCCTACAGCCGGCCCTAAACCCTGCCTACAGCTGGCTCTATACCTGCCCTATATAAGACTTTACCCCGAAAGTAAGAATACTGGGACTTTTGGGGGTAAAAAGAATGTAAGACGCTGTCTTACTATCGGGGAAACACGGTAGTAAACTAGCATCATTGGTTTACATCATATTCTAATGGTGCAATGGGCAACACATTTCCTTAGAACCTTAAGCGTAGTTTAACAAAATAGAAAAACAGGTCTTGTTGCACATGGCAACCAGCGAGAACACCACCTTTACTATTTAAACTTTTAGGCCTCGTTCACACGGCTTATTTCAGAGCGTATTTACATCGGATTGCCGATCGTAAATACGTTCTGAAATCAGTTGAAAATCAGTTGCAAATACGTGCCACTAAGTGTGGGAAGTATTTGTAACTGTTTTTCCCGACGGATTCACCATCTCCAATCATTGTAGGTGGTGAATCCGTCCGGAAATAATTGACATGTGAATTTTTTTTTTCCGTCCGAATTGCCGTCGTCAATCCGCGGCGGCAATCCGAACGGAACTACCGTCGTGTGAACGACGAGCCGTATTTTCTATTGAAATCAATAAAAACAGGCTGTGACTTATTTGGGGAACTGATTTGCCAACGGATTGACGATCGTCAATCCGTCGGCAAATCCGCGGCGAAATAAGCCGTGTGAACGAGGCCTTAAAGGGGTTGTCTCACTACAAGGATTGCTTTTTATGTTAGAGATCTTGCAGAAACAAGTCACTTTGCAATATATGTCCATTAACAGTGTCCTACCTATTCCTAGATATCCCCTCTTGTATGGGCTGCATCAGCTCCTCAGGTCGCTATAGCTACAGACCTGTTTGAGCTATCCTGATAGGCTGCCAGCATTGGTTGCTATAGCTACAGACCTGGCTTCTACTGCAGCCTAGTAGAAGCCAGTAAACCCGCCCCTGAATTCAAAAAGAAACCAAGAAAACAGGACTGAGGCAAGATGAATCAATGTAGTGAGACAACCCCTTTAAGGCTATTTTACGTACTAATGCATCATCATGTTGGTATGGGGACTATGAAGCAGTCGCTGATCCCGCTCCATATGTGGCATGTAATCACTGATTATTACAGATGGGACCTGCTGCCATCAGTCAGGATCAGAGACTGCTAAGATCCTGGCTGTTTAATCGTTTAGATGGTGCTCATTCACTGCGTACTGTTCCTTTACCTGAGTGCCCTCTCTGCCAACGCAACACAATCTCCCACAAGGCCTCTGTAGCTGGCATGTTACTATTGCCATTGGTGCGCCATCGTGGTACAGCTTTTTTCGATACCCTGTATTGTATAAGCGTACAAGTGCCAGCTCTCCCCTAGTCTGTGTGTGTGTTTAAAAAAAAAAAAGTTACACATAATTAGCATCACCGCATCTGTGAAAATGTAATATAATTCCTCTCAGATGAAGAACACCATAGAAAGTAAAAAAAATTCCCAACGCCAAATTTGTGTTTAATCATTTTGTGTGTTGGAAAACAAAAAGTGATCAAAAAATCACAAGTATCCCAAAATGGTGCCAATAAAAACTACACTTCAGCCCGCAAAAAAACACTCGGGTCCATAGATGGAAAAACCAAAGAAAGTTATTTGTCTCCGAAAATGATGCTGCAATGCAAATTTTCAAAAAATAGAATTTTTTTTTTTTTTAAAGCAGTAAAACACAGTAATAACTCCCCAGAAACATATCGACCTACGTGTCATTGAAATTAAATGGTGAACTCGATGAAAATGAAACCCCTGCAAAAATGGTGCAGCTGTGTTTTTTTATTTTTTTATATTTTACCCGAGTAAAATGTTTTTGGGGTCATTCTACAACACCATTAAAAGTATACTTTTTTTTCAAAGAACAAAACCCTCATACCTGTTAAGGGGGGGGGGGGGGGGAATAAAAATATTGCTCTTGGAAGGAAAAAGCTAACAGACAAAAAAAATAACGTTGCGGGCATGAAGGGTTAAACGGCTCGGAGAAAAAAAAGGGGGCCTCCTTTTTTTTTTTGAGATAATTTTGGCTAAATTGGCCCCAAGATTTGTCCGTCTTGTATTAAAAAACAAAACCCCCCTGAGAGCATTGACCCCATTTTATTCAAAAAAGCTAAAGAAAAAAAAGGAAATTTTTTTCCGGGGTTTTTTTATATGAAGTAAAATTGGAGTTTTTCTATTTGCTTTTTCGACAAGATTTTTTTTTTTTTTTTTTTTTTTTTTTAGTTTGAACAAGTTTAAACCTTATACTTTTTATGAAGTTGTAAATTGCCCAAGGCAGCTTGGCTTTTTTATTTCTGCAATTCCCTTTTAAAAAAAATGCAGGCTCCACAGTGATTTGGTTTTGCTTTTGGATAACCTGCTGTTTTTTTTTTTTAATTATGATAAATGATCCTGGGGGGTCGCATGTTCGAGCCCTAAGGCGACCTAACCCAATTAAATATTCCCCCTTGTGGGTTATGGCACCTCACTGAGGTTCTTTAGCCGCTGTTTCCCCCATGAACTTGATCATACCGCCTCTTTTTACTTGTTTGCAGCGTTAAAAATAAAAATTTATTTTTCCGAGTGTTGGTTCCTCGTTCTTTTTTTTTTCGTCTTAAATTTCTCTGCATGAGGGAAAAAAGAAAGCGGCACCCTGGAAATCTGTAACAGGGAATGTCACAAACAGGTTTTTTTTTGCCCGGTCACTGCCAATCCAAGATGGGCGCCGTTATCGGCCGCGGCACGCACGGGGATTTCTGTGCATGGTGGTGCCGGTATAGAAATGGTCAAAATTACACCTCTAAGGTGCTCTGACACCAATGGGGAGATGTGTGTGTCCTTGTGTATATGTGTATGCATATTTATATTGGTAGGGAAAATAAGTATTTTGATACACTAGCGATTTTTGCCAGTTTTCCCCCCTAAAAAAATGGATTTTTGAAATTTTTTTACGTAGGTACACAAAAACTGTGGGAGACGGAATCAAAAAAAAAATCCATAAAATCACTTTAAAAAAATTTAATTAGCATTTTTTTTGGGCAGATATTTTTTGATCACTGGCCAACCACAAGAATTCTGACCTCGCAGGCCGTCGGCTTTTTCTTTAAGGCCCCGTGCCCCACGGCTTATTCACGGCGGATTTGTGGCCGTATTGACTCACAAATCCCCGTAAATAAGGGGGGGGACGGGGGGGGGGGGGGGGGGGGGCCGGGGGGGGGGAGGGGGGCGGCGGGGGGGGGGCGCCGCTCCCCGGCCCCATAGACAATCTTTTATCAAACGGCGTACGCGCCGTAAATAATGTCTGCACTTTCTCCCCCCCCACGGCGGATTCGCTGGGGGGGCGGGGAGGAGGATGGATTCCACTGTTCTCTATGAAAGCAGTGTTTTTACCTAATTGCTGCCTGGCGGATTGGCGCCTACTGCAGCGAAAATCCGCGCCCAGTACGGGGGGCCAATCCGGGGCAAAATTAACCGTGTGAACGAGGCCCCTAAGGGTTTTCACAGGAGGTCTTTTAATGTTTTTTGGGGGGTTATTTTGCAGAAACACAAAGCAATTAATGCTGTGCATTTCTTAAAACAAATGCACCACAAATGCATCAGACGCTTACACCTGTTTGATCTCGTTATCTGTATAAAAGACACCTGTCCACGCACACTATCAAGCACACTCCAACCTCTCCACCATGGCAAAGAGCTGTGTAAGGACACAAGGGACACAACTGTAGACCTCCACAAGGTTGGGATGGGCTACAGGACAATAGGCAGCAGCTTGGTGAGAAGGCACTTGTCCACTTTTTGTGCAAGAATAAAACTACTATAATACTGCCACCTAGGTACAAAGGTTTCTGTACCATATATTAAGTTCTGTTTTTTTTTTTCTATAGTATCAAATACTTATTTCATGCAATAAAATACAAATGATTTAAAAAATCATTTTTTGTAATAATTACTCTAAAAAGTTTATATCTGGCTTTTGGTTGACATTTCAGGATGAACATTAAATTGCTTTTTTTTTTTTTATTTATTTATTTTTTTAAAATGAATTAAATTTACTTTAGAATGCACATGTCCCAAGTTTTCAGTTTCAGTACTTTTTGCACAATTACATCAGTGTGGTCTGCATTCTAGACGACCGGCAATTGTACCAGGGCCCGGCTTTTACGTGTAAAACTTTCCTTTGCGTCTCCAGCATCGGTCGTTTATCATTTCGTCAAGTGAATCGACTTTTATCATAACAGCACTGAGGACCCGGGTCCCTCGTCCAGTGTATTTGGTTCCCCCCCCCCCCCCCGTTCATGTAAATGGGGTGGGGCAAATCATCTAGCACCAACGGTTTGAATGGTCCCGACATGACACTTTTGGTGCCTCTCACCTCCCGTAAATTCCTGGATTCATCATTGGTTCCGCAGGGCTTTTGGTCACAATAAGCGATCACAGGTGTGATGGAGCCAAAGTGTCCACTTCTTTGCTTTTCTGTACTCTTCCCCCGTCCCCTGTATTTCAGGAGCCAAAGGGTGTCCCCTTCTTTTGCTTTTCTGTTTACTCTTCCAGTCTCCCCCGTATTTTTTGATAGACCTGTGATGAACCTTTGTAAACTCTAACTCATGGCCACTTCATTTGAGGGCATCCCCCTTGAACCTCGCAATCGGGGTACTGTTTATCAATTTTAAGGGTGTTTCGGTGTGGAAGAGGGACTGTGTCAACACCCAAGGCTATGTTCACACGGGTGATTGCAGGGGGTACAGTGTGCCCCCCCAATTACGCTGGGTGTTCCGGGGGGGGGGGGTTTTCGATACGCGTAACGCCCGAGAATTGACATGTCATTATCTCCCCGGCTACAAAAAATGATCGTATTGAAAAAGCGGGGGGAAGAACGTGATCCATAGTTCCTATGAGAGAAAAGGGTTTACCTTAATTTGGTGCGCATCTCGATTGTATTAAGCTCAAAACAATGCAAAAGTGCGCCAAATTACCCCCGTGTTTAACATACCTAAGTGTTTCAGTCTCAGATGTCAAAATGTGAAAGCTGATGATAATTTTTTAAATTCAAATTCATCCCCTAAAGTATTGGTAATTCCGGGGATCAAACACCGTTGAAATTTTGCCATTAAGCTCCTTGTTAGAGATCGCAATTTTTTGGCAAAAAGTACTGAAACATTGAACAGTTGGAGTCTGCATCTAAAGGGAAGAGATCGGCTCATTTAGTTCACTTTAAGGGTGCTACTAGGTGTTTTTTTTAAGCGGGTGGAGGGGAAATGACACCACTAATCCACATGGGGTTTTTTGCAGGTACAAACTTAAAGGGGTTTTTTCTGCCAAAGATTTCATTTTAGTTAAAGATTTTGCAAAAACAATCCCTTTTAATATTTTGTCCATTAAAATTTCCACCTTTCCTAGATATCCCCCCTTTTATGATGCATCAGCCCTCAGGGTTTCCCATAAACTACAGACCTGTTTTTATCTCTCCTGATAGGGGTGCCAGGTTTTCTATAGTACAGACCTGTTTGATCCTCCTGCTAGGCTGCCAGACTGGTCACTAACTACAGACCGTTTGATCTATCCTGAAGGCTCCAACACTGGTTTGCATAGCTACGACCCGGCTTCTACAACCTAGTGGAAGCCAGTAAACACATCCCTGAATTCAAAGTGAAACGAAGAAAACAGGACTGAGGTGAGATGAATCAATGTAGTGAGACAACCCCTTTAAAACTGAGTGCATAGAAATATAATGGAAATAAGCTGACTAAGGAGTCTCTATTGTCTTTGTGTTTGTGTGGTTTTTTTTGTTGTTGTTTTTTTAAATTAAATTCTCCCCCTCCCTTTTTTCTTGCAGGTCCACTACCTACCAGTCTCTCGGGCTTGACGTTGCGGTGCGATACACTCAGGGAAGTTGGAGTGGAGTTCTTGGTAAAGATGTAATTCGTATCCCTAAAGGTCTAAATGACACCTTCACAGTGAATATTGCCTCCATCCTGGAGTCGGAAAGCTTCTTTATGCCCCAGATCAATTGGCAAGGAATTCTAGGCCTGGCTTACAAGACCTTGGCCAAGGTAAGTTGTCAAGTACTATTTCCCAGATGAAGGCCTCACACACATCATGTTTTTAGCCTCTGTCGATGGTATCCATCAGGATACTGCAAAAAAAGTATCCTGACGTGTTCTGCGGCGGGGGAGTAAGAATCTATAGGGCAAACCTGCTCACTTCTGGACTATGTTTATGCTATTTCCTGAGCAGATATGCTTTGTGCGGCAAACACTAGTCTACCACACTTATGTGTATGGTGCATAAAGTGTATACAATAGTGAGAGGCCAAAAATCAACAACAATAATTGAAAGACACTTTATAGACCGGTCACTAAAGGGGTTCTCCATGTCATAAAAGATATTATGCTCCTGGGGCCACAGTTAAACACTCCCCCCCCCCCTCCCCCCAACAAAAGAAATCCACAAAAAAAACCAAAAAAACTTTGTACTAGCCTTCCTCTGATCCTCGGCTCTTTTTCTCTCTGCTTTCTCTTTTTCTCTCTCTTTCTAGTTCTCTTTTTCTCTCTCTTTTTCTCTTTCTCTTTTTCCCTCTCTCTTTCTAGTTCTCTTTTTCTCTCTCTTTTTCTCTTTCTCTTTTTCTCTCTCTTTTTCTTTCTTTTTTTCTTTTTTTTCCTTTTTCTCTTTCTCTTTTTCTTTTTCTCTTTTTTTTCTATCTTTTTCTTTCTCTCTTTCTCTCTTTCTCTCTCTCTATCTCTATCTTTCTCTCTCTCTTTGTCTCCATCCTTCCCTTTCTAAAAACTCATCAGCCACTAATTTTACTCATCATCTGGAAGTCCACTGCTCCAAACGGTGATTTAAGTAGAAACACATGACTGCTGCAATCAGTCATTGGCTGCAGCGGTGGCTTCCTGATTTAGAAGGAGAAATTGTATGGAACATGCGGGACCCACTCGTGACACCGGGGTCGATGGAAGTTGAGTATGCACTGTTTTTTTTTAGATATTAGATTAGATTTTTTTTTTTTTTACGTGGATAACCTCTTTAAAACGCAGTACATAGTGCATTAAAAAGCGGGAGTCCACAAATCACAACCACAATGGGGGACACTTCAGACAATACAGTCAAATGATGTCAATGTGCTACATAATGTAGAAGTTTAACAAATGTGTTTTTTATGCACTTTGTTATATATATATATATATATTATATATATATTTATATATTATTATATATATATTTATATATATATATATGTCTGTGTGTTCACAGAAAATACGTTAAAAAAAGATTAAATTCTAAATCAATAAAAATGTGCCCCCAATGCATGAGCAGAGAAGTCTCTGTACAGTGTCGGTGCTATAATAGAAGTGCGCTCAAAGGGGGTGTCTGCTTCATGTTACAGAATCTCCCAGAGCCCTAAGCAAAGGGGATGTATCTTTAGATGGGAGACCTATAGCGGTTGCATAGCCCTGTAGCCCCTGTCGGTATAATTGTGTAGATAAAAGCAAGGGTGGTTGTGCCGTAAGAGCAAAGAATTTGTATGTAAGAAGTGTTTTACTGTGAAGAGGGTGGGGTTTAGGAATAGATGTCACATCCTGTCTTCTCTTGCTCTTCCCCTTCCTCTCACCAGAAGAACTGGAGGAAACACATTTTGACAGCAAAGAAGAACGCGTTTTGAGCAATTATTACAGTTTAAGTTGTAGTAGTTTGGGTTGTATTGGGTGGAATGAAGGGACTCCTCAAATAGCAAGCTGTAAAAATCTTCCAAACACTTCAATGAGACTTATTCTTAAGTTTAATAAACTTTAAAACTTGATGCACGATATACTGAAATAACTTCAAAACATTGTGTGTCATAACTCCAAAAGGAGAAACCTTTCACGTACAGGGCTGTGCAGCACAAAATAGAGTATATATCTCACGAGACCAGCGCCATGGAATGGGAGTCCTCACATGCCGGACCGCAATGTTTCGGAGGCGGACCTCCTTCCTCAGGTGAAACTCTCCCAATGCAGGTGCTGGAATGAAGGGACCACCATACCCAAAAGTCACCTGCTTTTAGGATACCACTTATGCTTGTCTCATCACTCGGTGCTCCAGCGCTTTCCTCCGGTCTTTTGATTACTTCTGGCTGAGTGGAACACCACCCGCGGTGCAGTCACAATCTATTACCTGAAATCACCATTTGGAAGTGAGTGCTCCAAACAGTGTTATTCAATGGCATTTGACTGCTGTAGAGACGGCGGACTGTGGCGTCACTGAAGAGAAGTGGAGAGGAGATTTAAAAGCTTCCTCTATTTTAGCAGGGCAATAATATGCTAAAATGTTTACTTAAAAGGGCCCAGACACCCTCTTTTAATGCAGGTGTATGATAACACTTTCCAGGGGCTTCTCTACTCATTATATGCACATTTTAGTTGATTATTTGTATCTGTTTTTAAGTATTTTCTGTGAACTATTTATTTTCGTTATGCACTCGTCATGTACTATGTATATTGGTTAAGGGGATGTCCCCACAAAGCACTTTGACATATCCATTGGATATGACATTAAAGTGTAATATGCATGGGTCCCATAACTATGTAGGGAACGGACCCCTTGAAGTCTTGGCTGGTCACATTTGGGGCACAACTCTCCATTCTGTTCAAAGGGAGTTCCCAGTATAGGAGAGCGGTGTGTTCAGCTGTACTCAGACTTCCCATAGAACAGAATGGAGAGTCTTGTCCAGGTGCAACCGGCTCTGAACTAAAAGGTCTTTTTCTGACTTTATGGTGTGTGTGTGGGAGGGATGGGGGGGGGGCACTATATGATAAAATAATAAACACAAACAGAAATAAAATTTAATAAAATTCACATATATCAAATGGCCGTGAGGGAAAAGGGACACCATAACAAAACTTCTCTGTACCACTTTTGCTGTATTAAAAAAAATAAAATAAAATACTGTAAATAAGAAAATGCTCGGTAACTGCAAATACTGCTGGGTCCTATTAGACCTAGATCAACTCTGCAGTAACTGGGGCTAACTTATCAACCCAAGTTACTGGAAAGATTAGCAAATAAGAAAAAATTATAAAAAATACCTCCCAAAGGGCTTTTTCTAGGGGGGGGGGGGCGCACAATTTGTAAAATCAAAAAATGTATTAAAATTAATGCTAATTCCAAAAAGCAACTTTTAATCCTTCTCCCAGCAACTCTAAAAATCACCTATATCAAATGTCCATGACGGAAAAGTGACACAATTATAAAACTTATTTCGGCCCCACCATTGCTGTAAAACAAATAGAAAAAAAAGTCTAAAAACAGACTTTTTTTTTTATTTTTTAAAAAAATAGTTTTCCTCCATAATAACAAAAAAGAAAAAGTTACATAAAAATGAAGACTATTGTATCTCAGAAAGAAGAGGAGGCAATGAGTTGCATAACGGAGTGTGAATGTTGGGCTCTGTCTCCAGTGCAAAGACAAATATCCCATTTTTTTTTCAGCATAAAATTTACTAAAGCGGCAGATGGTTTTTGGCGTGTTTTTTTTCAATGAAATCCCAGGAGATGAAAGTCCCCGCTATAGTGGGTGTTACCAAATGTTATACCTTATCAGTTCTGCAGACAAGTGTGTCCTCATTTATACCGTTCATAATAAAGTTATCTTGCTTTTGTCACTAACGGATTTTTATCGATTTTGCCGCTTATATCAGTGTTTTTTTTTCTGCAGATTTTGTTTTTCTTTTTTTTTCTTTTACAGATTTTGGCACTAAAAATCAATGTTTGGTTTTTTTTGCGACAAAATTGAGATACCTTTATTAGCAACAAAATCCGTTTAAAAAATGGATTTTTATGCTAATAAAGGTATCTCGTTTTTGTCACAAAAAACATGAGTTGCATAACAGATGGATTTTTAGCAGCAAAAACCGTAACACCCCCCCTAAAAACGGATTTTTAGCGCCAAAAGCCAGATAACTTTATTAGTACCAAAACTTGTAAAACGACTACAAGAATACATATAAATGCAGTAATGAGCTTTCTATCCCCTTTTATAGGGGGAAGTTATATCCAATGGCTTCATTTATGCAGACATTAAAATCAGACTTGAAGACGAGCAAAAAAACGCACCAAAAAAGTTCCGTTTTTCCAGCAGCTTTTGACAGGCAGAGGACGAAAACTCAGTTTTTATGAACGTTTTAAGGATTTGGTTTTCAGGTCACTTTTTGTCCACTGCAGGGTAGACCTATAGTGCATGAGGGTCTAAACGCTTTTAGGCCAAGGTCAGTAAAGCGTGCCTGGTCCGGAGCTGGTTAATCATGTACTTTAGCTTGTTAGCATCTTTTGACTGCTGTCCCGGGTGTCGCCCTTGCTGCTTTTTTGCTGACTTCTGCACTTTATATATTACAGGCTGTATTTATATGACGTCTCATTGACCTTTGTTTGCTGTTGATCTTGTGGTGCGTTGTCTTTTTCTATTTGGTATATGGATTATTTCTGTGTTTTTGTGATGAGATCAGTACATGTGATGGATTGTAATCCAGAAACCGAGCAGATATAGTGCAAAGGAGACCTATATATAGTATATAGTGCATAGATCCCTATGGCCCTGCCGCGGTATACATCTGGATGACATTTTCTAAGTAACTTGATGGATCCCACCAATGGAAAGGTGAAGTAAATGGGGCCTAAAACGTTTTTTTTTTTTTCCAATGAGGCTGTCAGCTGATAAAGTATATTGTGTGCAGTGTACACGTATGTATTACCTCCACCTCTTATGTAAACATTGAGAGTCAAGCCTTACATACTTGGTGCCCGTCCGTCAGTTTCTGTAAAGCTCAGAGCACGTCGACACCTCAGCTGCAAGTTCTTTTTCTTCTATCTGTATCTGGGGGTAAAAGCTGGGTGAGCACAAGTATAGCTGCCACCATCGCTCCCACTGAGGTGGCCGCCCAGTGTTGTCAGACCCCTGAATGGCAAATTTCCAAACTATGCAGCAGTACAGTAGCAGGCAGACAGATTTTCTTACAAAGCAAAATCCCCCGCACAGATTGCTCACAGCTAGCTGCAAGCCGCCCGGGCATGAGAATGAGGAGGGCAGCACTTGTGGCCATCCTCTCCATTCACTTCTATGGGAGTTCCATCTATAGTGGAGTGAGTGTGTGCTCGGCTATGTTTTGGAGCTTCCATAGAAGTGAATGGAGAGGACAGCGTCCGTAAGCGCTGCCGTTCTCCTTCTCGTGCACGGTCGGGTCCCAGCTAGCTGTGATTGGCTGTGTTAGGCAATGTTCACACGGCTTATTTTGGGACGGATTTTCGTCCCAGTCATTACGGAATCCATAGTTCTCATAGAGAACTATGGTTTCCGTGACATGTCAATTATTCACGGCGGTATATAATGAATGTCTATGGGGCTGGCGAGCTACCGCCGCCCCTGCTGCCGAGCACACAGCGTAATTGCGGGCGAAATCCGTCCCGCAATTACGCCGTGAATAAGCAGTGTGAACTTCGCCTAACACTTATTCATTCATCTTTGAAAGGGGTTTTCTCCCCACATTGATTACCTTTTTAAACATGTAGGAAAAGGTAGTTAAAGATTATTACCTAATACATTGCTGTTCTGATTTTGCTTTCCTTCAGAGCTAGAACAGATCTGATCTCCTGCTTGTGTACACAAGCTTCTCTAGGTTACTGACCACTTCTCTGATATAACAATGGTCTGGATGGTGACATCCCTCTCTGCTGTGTCTTATCAGTTGCACAGGAGATTAGTTATGTTTCTTATTGACCAACTTTAACCCTTTAGAGCTCTGTAGCCTTGTACTCTGCTGTTAAAACCCGTCCGTCATCAGTGGCTGAGATAAGAATTGCAGAGCTGAAATGTCAGTTGGTGCTGTAGAGCCAGCCACAGCCTAAACGGGAAGTGGTAGACTGAAACTGTGAAGAGCAGGCTAACTGAAAAAGTATGGTGAGAACACCCCTTTAAGGAGTCTGGGAAACCTGGGTGACTACCAGTGGAACGATCATTTATGGTCCCTCAACCATTATTCATCATCTTGCATACCAGATCTACATGTATACTCAATGAGGCGTCCCCTTAGCTCTTGTAAGATGCCAGATGAGGTCTTCAGGACTCTGTGAAGTCGAGGTGATCATCACGCAGCCAAGTATTATTCAAGTGAATAGTGCGTAATAAGAGAACTTACAATTCGCTGTGGACCCTCAGGGATGCCATAAGTAATTTCAGGGTCCTATACAGCCAAAGCATGTGGCCCCTACCCTTTACTGCCAGTGGTGCTCTCATGGTGGCTCTGTAGACCCTGGAACTTGTCTCAACTTTATTTATTTTTTTTTGTCTTCCAGCCCTCAAGCTCTGTGGAAACTTTCTTTGACTCCCTTGTTGAGCAGCAGGATATTCCGGATATCTTCTCCATGCAGATGTGTGGAGCCGGCCTGCCCACCACTGGCATGGGCACCAATGGAGGCAGCCTGGCAAGTATCTGTGATGATGTCTCATAAATGTGAAATACATCAGTTGTACATATACACACACAGGAAGCCACACAATTACCTAATATACATATTACCAATTTTGTCGGGGGAAATGCGGCCGGTTTTTCCTGGTAACGTAGTTATGGAGGAGCAAAACTTCCCCAGTATTACCCCTAGCAGGTTTTCTGTGACCCCACACGGTATGTGCCCCTGGTACCCCGGTAAAGTAGTCTTGGAGGAGCAGAATTTCCCCCGTATTCCCCCCCAACTCCAGGCAAAAAAATTTCCCCTTACCCTTTTTGAACCTTTTTAAACAAAATTTTTCCTTTTACTACTCCAGAGGTTTTCATTACCCAAAAACCATTTTCCTGTGACAACACGGTCATGTGACCTGGTTTCTAGGTAACCCGTGTTTGGAGGGAAAAAAATTTTTCCGTATTATTTCCTCCAGCAGCTTTTCTTCAGGGGTGCCACACACGGGGCTTTACCTGGTACCAGGAACACAGGAAAAAACGTTTTGTAAGTAACCCGGGCACCGGAAGAGTTGCTGGAAAAGTAGTTATTTTATTCCACCATTATTCCTATTTAGTTACCCCATAGACGCCTTGTGCTGCTAGCTGACTGCTGGACGTCACGTGACTGTATACAGTCCACAACCATTATTGGAGAAGAATGTGAGCTATACCAATTTTGATTATTTCTAATGAGGGGCTGACTGCATCGGCATAAGACGTACATGAGCAGAATTTTTAATTAAACGTAGATTAGGAAATTGTGTGATTTATGATGCACATAATAAGTAAAGATGTGCTAAACATATTTAAAATGGGCAACCCCCTTTAAATTCCGTTCTTTAACTTTTAGTTTGTTTTTCATGGTTTTTTAAAAAACCAGGGAAAATTGGCTTGCCAGTTTGGGCTTAGAAATTCACTTTTATTCAAAGTTCCAGTGTTTTTTCTTTCTTTTTTTTTTTTTTTTTTTTAAAAGGGGGTGGTCATCAAAAAAAGATTTTGTTTAAATCCTTTTATGTTAAACACTTTTTAAAAAAATTTTTTGGGATTTTTTTTTTTTTTCCATACACTTTTTAATATTTTTTTTAAAACTTCTTAAAATCCCGCGTTTTCACTTTTGGCCCCTAACCCAATATAGTCTGACCTTCCCGTTCTCTAAGAAAGATTCTCAGTGGTCTGCTATTATCGCACAAAGAGGGGCAAATGAAAGGAGACACCAGTGTGAAAGATAACACAGAAACCCCCATCACAAGAGGGGGGGTGTCACGTTCACCCTTTCACCCCCCCCTGCCACTGATTTCTTCCCAGGTCACGAGAATATAAAAAATTCCTTAGAAGTCAATGGGATGAGTCAGTCTTAAGTCTCCTAATTTCACAAAGTCGTAAAGCATCTCTTGACTGCTGTTAAGCAGTGCAAAAAAAGGCTATGACCAAGTAAAAACTGCAAAACTTAAAAAATTTTAAAAAATGTTTAAAAATGATATGAAAAATTAAAAAAAAAACAAAATTTTTAAAAAGATTGTTTAACTAAAAAAAGGGGTTAAACAAGGAGTCATTTAAAACTCAGCTAAACTAATAAATAAAACAAATAACACCAGGACAAGAACAACACCGACAAGACTGGGAACCTGAAGAGAGGCAGGGAGGCGACAGTCCTAAATCTCCTGCATAGATACAGATTGAAAACAGAACCTTGTGGCATCCTGGAACAGCTATTACAGGGAGTCATTCAGTATGCAGTTAGCTCCCCCTAGTGGCGGCTGCACACGTGATCTTTTAACCCATCTCAACATAGTAGTAGAGGGATATATGGAGTGGGTTTAGGAATTGAGTGGTGGGGGTTGACAATGTTAGGCTAGGTCTATACAGCAAGCAACACCGATCGTGTTTTCTGCAGTTTTAGGATTCTAAAACCGCTGAAAATCTGATGGTTTTGCATGCCCATAGACTTTAGGAGAAAAAACAACCTGTAGTCTACACAGGTCGCTTTTTTCCGGATTGGATTCTGGCCCCAACGATTTTAGGAACATGTAAAAATTACGGGCGCCAGGCGTCTTTCAGTTGGTTTGTCGTACATTGAATTGTATGGGCCGACGAAAAAAAAAAAAAACTAAAACAGACTGCGGTATTGGCACAAAACATGACAAAAAAAACACGGACTTGCATCGGACTATTGGATGGTTTTTGTCCGATGCTGTATGGCGGTAGCCTTATACAGTTTGTCTATGTGACCTCCAGGATTAATGCAAATTATTTTAAAATCCTACAATGTGATTTTTCTGGATTTTTTTTTTTTTTGTTTTTTTTTTTTTAAATTCTGTCTCACACAGTTGAAATGAACCTACCAATCACTACACTGAAAAAAATATCTTGACGAAAATGTAACCTTTAATAAAAGAGAAAAACTAGTCCCAGTTCATATGCAGATGACTTCAAATGGTTCTATACAATTAAAATGTAGATTATACATACGAGAACAGAGGAATGATATAGTGGATATAAAACCTTAGTCACGGTTTACCATTGCCATAATCCATGGGACAGAGGTCAAGCCGGTCTCCCATTATCAGAAGATGCCTGTTTGGTGATACCATGCACCAAAGATGGTGTGTTTATCAATGTAGCTATATAGCTGGGGGTATTTATCCCATACATCTGAACACCATCCTCAAATAATTCGTTTATCCAACCATCTCCTGATGAACCTTCTTTTGAAGCGGAAACACGTCAAGACTTTTTTTTTCTAATTTATACGTTTTTGATATAGAGGATTTGGTAGTAATACAGAGCGAGGGTTTCTATAGGGTTACATTTATAATGGAGCCGCCATTCTCGGGGCGATTACCCAGCTTTTCTAGGCAGGGTGTCTGCCGGGATAGTATAGGCTTTATTTAGCTACCCTGTTTTCCTTGGATGTTTGTATTATATGAATCATCATATTCAAGACTTGACCTCTGTCCCACAGATTATGGCATTGGTAAACCGTGACTAAGGTTTTATATCCACTATATCATTCCTCTGTTCTCATATGTGTAATCCACATTTTTATTGGTAGCTATAGAACGATTTGAAGTCATCTGCATATGAATTGGGACAAGTTTTTATCTCTCTCTCTGTCTTCTCTCTCTTTTTCTCTGTCTTTCTCTCTCTTCTCTCCCGTCTTCCTCTCTCTTCTCTGTCTTCTCTCTCCTCTCTCTCTCGTCTTCTTCTCTCTCTCTTCTCTGTCTTTCTTCCTCTTCTCTCTGTCTTCTCTTCCCTCTCTCTCCGTCTTCTCTCTCCGTCTTCTCTCTCCGTCTTCTCTCTCCGTCTTCTCTCTCCGTCTTCTCTCTCCGTCTTCTCTCTCCGTCTTCTCTCTCCGTCTTCTCTCTCCGTCTTCTCTCTCTTTCTCCTGTCTTCTCTCTCTTTCTCCTGTCTTCTCTCTCTCTCTCTGTTTTTTCTCCCTCTCTCCCTTTCTCTGTCTTCTCTCTCTCTTTTCTCTGTCTCTCTCTCCTCTTTTCTCTGTCTTCTCTCTCTCTCCTGTCTTCTCTCTCTCTCTGTCTTCTCTCTCTCTCTCTCTGTCTTCTCTCTCTCTCTCTGTCTTCTCTCTCTCTCTCTGTCTTCTCTCTCTCTCTCTCTGTCTTCTCTCTCTCTCTCTGTCTTCTCTCTCTCTCTCTGTCTTCTCTCTCTCTCTCTGTCTTCTCTCTCTCTCTCTGTCTTCTCTCTCTCTCTCTCTCCGTCTTCTCTCTCCGTCTTCTCTCTCCGTCTTCTCTCTCCGCTCTCTTTCCGTTCTCTCTGTCTTTCTTTGTCTTCTATCTCTTCTCTCTGTCTTCTCTCTCCCCCTTCTCGTCTTCTCTCTCCGTCTTCTCACTCCGTCTTCTCTCTCCGTCTTCTCTCTCCGTTTTCTCTCTCCGTCTTCTCTCTCCGTCGTCTCTCTCCGTCTTCTCTCTCCGTCTTCTCTCCCCGTCTTCTCTCCCCGTCTTCTCTCCCCGTCTTCTCTCCCCGTCTTCTCTCTCCGTCTTTCCACCTATCTGTCTATCCACACACACACATTCATCTCCTCATATATGTATGAGAGTGAGAACTGCTTTTCATGATGTGGTTTCTTGCAGGTCATGGGTGGCATTGAGCCGAGTCTATACACCGGTGATATCTGGTACACGCCAATTACAGAGGAGTGGTATTACCAAGTTGAGATTCTCAAGTTTGAAGTTGGAGGCGTAAACTTAAACCTGGATTGTACAGAGGTAAATGTAGCTTATTCTTTTAGAAATGTCCAATAGAAGCCATCAGGAAGTGGCCGGGTTAAGGTTAGTGTTAAAGTGAGAGGGTTATTTCTAGTTCTTTGTTTGAGAATTTTTTTGGAATTAGATTTTGTTGTTTAAGTAAATTTTTAGGCGTGGTCAAACTAAGATTTTTTGGAAGCTTTAGTTGGCGTCCCAGTCCAGGAACCTGAAGAGTCCTTTAAGAGGCTGTGTGACATCTCCTGAGTTGTCTTTTAGTAAATCCTTGTGTTCCCTGTGAAATAACAATTCTAAGGCAGCTTCTTTTAGGGTAGGTTCACATAGCGTTTTTTGGGCTGATTTTAGTGTTTAATGTGCTGGGAAACGGCTCAGAATGCACCTCAGACAAGCTGCAAATCTTCCTTGATTGAATATAATATAAAATGCACCTTGTCGTTCACATGAAGAGTATTTCACAAGCTGTTTTTTTTTTTTTAGCACAATTACGGCCATAAAAATAAGTGACGTAAATTCTTGAGGTGTTTGTGACTCACAGAAGTAACTGGACTTCAGCTTTAAAGAACAAATATTACTTAGCGTTCACTAGAAGAGGATATGAAAAAACTTTGGGCGACATCTATGAATTCGCATGCGCCATTTTTGTAGCTTGACGCCGACACACCAGTACTAAATAGATATAGAAGAGTGTATAATACAACAGTATGAATGAAATGTTATGCAAAACTTCTTCAGTCAACATACCACATAGAGTGTAATGCACCAAACTTTGTATGGCAGTTTCACACCAAACTTTGGTGTGTTAAAATGTGTCATTAGGCGCACATGGCGCCAAGTTTGGCCATATGCCTGCGCATGCATCTATAGAACAGGCAATATACGATAAAAATGGCGAAGGTAAATTCATAGATGTTGCCTAGATCTTTATCCCATCCCATTAAAGTAGATTAAACATAACTAATATTATATATATATATATTATATATAAAATATATATATATAAATATACACCATACTAACTTATACATAACACACACACACACACATTGAGGTCAATAGATATTTGTACAGAACATTTTTCTCATTTTGTTCTGTACATTACCACAATGAATCCAGATCACGAGTCCCAGAGACTGGATACTTACAGATTATGAAGGGGTGGTATATTCTCGCCATACAGTGTGACGTGATTAGATGGGAGTACAGTGGGGAAAAAAGTATTTAGTCAGCCACCAATTGTGCAAGTTCTCCCACTTAAGAAGATGAGAGAGGCTTGTAATTGACATCATAGGTCGACCTCAACTATGAGAGACAATATGAGAAAACAAATCCAGAAAATCATTGTCTGATTTGGAAAGAATTTATTTGCAAATTATGGTGGAAAATAAGTATTTGGTCAATAACAAAAGTTCATTTGGTAATATATCCTTTGTTGCCAATGACCGAGGTCAAACGTTTTCTGTAAGGCTATGTTCACACGGGTAAAATTGGGACGTATTTCGGAACGTTTTTTGCGCCGTATTGCGCTCAATACGGGCCAAGATACACCCCAATAATTACGGTAATTCACAGTTCTCATAGAGAACTATGGATTACGTCTCCTCTCCCTGCTCATACAATACGACGCTCGGGGAGATAAGTGACATGTCAATTACTAGCAGCGAATACGCGCTGCTAGCAATGAATGTCTATGGGGCCGGCTGGGTGCCGGCCCCCCGCCTTGCGGAAGTCGGCGCGAGCTCCCGAGCACATGGCGTAATTGCCCCGCAATTATGCCGTGTGAACATAGCCTAAGTCTTCACAAGGTTGACACACGCTGTTGCTGGTATGTTGGCCCATTCCTCCATGCAGATCTCCTCTAGAGCAATGATGTTTTGGGGCTGTCGCTGGGTAACACGGACTTTCAACTCCCTCCAAAGGTTTTCTATGGGGTTGAGATCTGGAGACGGGCTAAGCCACTCCAGGACCTTGAAATGCTTCTTACGAAGCTACTCCTTTGTTGCCCTGGGGGTGTGCTTGGGATCATTGTCATGCTGAAAGACCCAGCCACGTTTCATCTTCAATGCCCTTGCTGATGGAAGGAGGTTTGCACTCAAAATCTCACAATACATGGCCCCATTCATAATTTCATGTATATGGATCAGTCGTCCTGGTCCCTTTGCAGAACAGCCCCCAAGCATGATGTTGCCACCCCCATGCTTCACAGTAGGTATGGTGTTCTTTGGATGCAACTCAGCATTCTCTCTCCTCCAAACATGACGAGTTGTTTCTACCAAACAGTTCTACTTTGGTTTCATCTGACCATATGACATTCTCCCAATACTCTTCTGGATCATCCAAATGCTCTCTAGCAAACTTCATATGGACTCGGATATGTACTGGCTTAAGCAGAGGGACACGTCTGGCACTGCAGGATCTGAGTCCCTGGCGGTGTAGTGTGTTACTGATGGTAGCCTTTGTTATGTTGGTCCCAGCTCTCTGCAGGTCACTAGGTCCCCCGTGTGGTTCTGGGATTTTTGCTCACCGTTCTTGTGATCATTTTGACCCCATGGGGTCAGATCCTGCGCAGACTCCCAGATTGAGGGAGATTATCAGTGGTCTTGTATGTCTTCCATTTTCTAATTATTGCTCCCACAGTTGATATCTTCCCACCAAGCTGCTTGCCTCTTGCAGATTGTCTTCCCAGTCTGGTACAGGGTTACAATTGTGTTTCTGGTGTCCTTCGACAGCTCTTTGGTCTTCACCATAGTGAGTTTGGAGTGTGACTGTTTGAGGTTGTGGACAGGTGTCTTTTATACTGATAACAAGTTCAATCAGGAGCCATTACTACAGGTAATGAGTGGAGGACAGAGGAGCCTCTTAAAGAAGAAGTTACAGGTCTGTGAGAGCCAGAAATCTTGCTTGTGACCAAATACTTATTTTCCACCATAATTTCCAATAAATTCTTTCCAAATCAGACAATGTGATTTTCTGGATTTGTTTTCTCATTTTGTCTCTCATAGTTGAGATCGACCTATGATGTCAATTACAGCCGCCTCTCATCTATTTAAGTGGGAGAACTTGCACAGTTGGTGGCTGACTAAATACTAAATTTCCCCACTGTACCCCTTTCAAGGTGTAGAAAAATTTGTTATGTATTTTTATTTATTTTTTTCCTTTTTAGTATAACTCGGATAAAGCCATTGTGGACAGTGGCACGACCCTCCTGCGTCTGCCGGACAAAGTTTTCAACGCAGTGGTAGATGGGATTATCCAGGAATCTTTGGTAAGTATAAGAAACTATACAATCCGTGTAAGACGAGGACTTGTGACCTTACCCAACAGAACATATAATGTAATGTTCAGACTCCATGCAAAACGGGCAGCTTCACCTTCTTATCCAGCCATTTGGATTATATTTCTGTCCACTGGCTCGATTTTGGCCTTAGAGAGGATGTCTAATATAATTTTTAATTTTATTTCCCTGCTGCTTCTGCTTATTCAAAACCTAAAAACTTGTATTTACCTCTCCCCTCACCTCTGTTCCAGCGCTGCGCCAGCCTTTGTCACTGCAGGTCTCCTTTTTTTTCTTGGCAGCAAGTGACATCAGCTCAGCTTTGGAACAGAGGTGAGGGAAGAGGCGAATATAAGGTTTTTTTTTTTTTTATAAATGGGCACAAGCAGCAATAAAGTAAAGGCAGTCCCCGGGGTATGAACAGGATAGGGACTATAGGTTTGTTCTTAAGTGGAATTTGTATGCAAGTCGGAACAGGTAGATTTATTGAATGTAACTCCAGTACAAAGTGTTTATTAGTTTCGACAGTGCAGGGAAGGATTTTCACATTTGTTTTGCTGTCTGTGCCCCTGTTAAGAATATTTCACTTCATTTTCACCTTGTGCTGCTGTGGCATGCTGGAACTTGTCGTCCCACAGCTGTAGAACATAGAACTAAAAGTGCCAGCATGCCCCACAAGTCTCTGTCACTGGGAGACAGATGTAAGTCAGAACGGTGTAACCACCTTTCAAAAATCCTAACTTTTTTGTGGCACAAGATTGGGGTAGATGTGACTTACTGGTTAATTTGTATGAGTTCTTTCTGGGAGGGAACTGATAAAACAGCAAATTTGCCAATGTTTTTTATATTTAATTTTTTTTTTTGTTCACCGTGTAGCA
Source organism: Phyllomedusa bahiana (assembly GCA_025379985.1). Classification (NCBI taxonomy): domain Eukaryota; kingdom Metazoa; phylum Chordata; class Amphibia; order Anura; family Hylidae; genus Phyllomedusa; species Phyllomedusa bahiana. The sequence continues at coordinate 2,048 of JAODAL010046485.1, read as the reverse complement.
TCCACAGTGTCTTACCTTATCACTAACATATCACAGATACAGTGATACCAAATATGTATTTATTTTTTTTAATACTATTGAAAAATCAAACACCTTGGGGACGTGTCTGAAAACTGTCTTGGTCTAAGACTTTTCTTTGTTGCCCATAGCAACCAATCGGACCCATAGCAACCAAACACAGCGCCCGGTTCATTTTTTTTTGAGAGCACAATATAAAATGAAAAGGGAACTCTGGTTGCTATGGGCAACAAGAAAAGTCTTTGACAGTTTTCAGACCTTTCCCCCCAAGATTTTTTTTGTGTGTGTTGTTTAACGTCGCCATGTTTTGAAATTTTACTTTCTTTTTATATTTCAGTGATGTAACCAGATATGGGTTACCAGTGTTTGACAAGATATCATTTTATTCAAACCATGTTTGAGTATATGTGACTTATTAATTAACTGTGATTTATTTTTTGCAGGATTTTGTAAGAATGGAACAATGCATTTTTCTTTTTCCTGTATCACGTCAGCTTTATTATGTGGTTTGTTCCAATCACAACTAATACTGTTTGGTTTTATATATGGGGAATGGGGGCCATGACAAAGAAATAACTTTATTATTGACCACTCCTCTGACCACTTATGTGAGTGGAATAACGGAATATGTAGAGTGGACACTTCCGATTGTTAACATTCAGTAATATCTGTAGGCTTGCATATATTGCTTCACGGCAAAGGACACTTGATATTTGTGATTTATTGGCAAAATGTCTTGTTTTGTGACACTAAGGGCGAGATGTCCGTAAATAGCCGGTGCTGCGTCAGTTTTTAGGCGCATTAAATGAGTGGAAAGTGCGCTAGAAACTCCGACCATATCAAAAATCTGGCGTCAGGTATAGCTTGCATAGTAAACGAAATGTGCCTAAAAATAACTATATGCGCCTATTGAGGAGCATTATATTTACTATTTTGCCATAGGCAAACTTAAACTCTATCAGTTCTATATCTGTAAAACACTAAAACGTAACTTTTATTATGTAAAACTCTTAACCTCTATGCACACTATTTAAAAACCTGATTTCTAACCTCATCATTTAACCCTTTTTGCTTCTGAAAGAGGGAATAACTCCCTTTCTATTATCAAGTCTGGTGGAGCACCACCTATTAACAGGAGAGCCTTATATCTATAGCAAAGTACTAGCTCCAGTAAGTGATCCCAAGCCTACTACTTGGGCAGTCGTCCCTAATCTCAGGGACACAGAACAAATAAGGCCCCCTTGTGACACCCCTGCAGCGGGTGACACTTGTAGACAGAGGTGAGAAATCACAATTTAAAACGTCATATCTGGGCCTCCCACATGTTTCACCCGCTAGCCTGGCTTCAATCAGGGTTAGAGGGAGATCCGATCACATGTGGTGTAAGCTCACTTTCTTTTATATCATATTAGGTACACCCCCCATTCAGGTGCTTACCAATTAGCCATCGGAGAATCCACATAAAGCCCACTCCCCCTTCCACTCTCCTGCACGCACACTCATAACTGACCACCATGCTCCCATAAACCAACAATCCTCAGGCAAATTCGCCATCTCCATAACAGGCTTGCGCCCCATTTTACCGTACTGCCCGTGCCAATGCACTGCACCAGCAGACCTCAGCCCTGAATGTGATGGACTTCCGTCTTATTTCTCTCATATTATTGCAACTGCGTGGCTCACCTACAACGGACCCGAGCAGAAAAGGGGGTTACATTCCACAGCACACTACCAGCTTTATCAGCTCCCATAAGCCCCCTCTCTACCACATCTAATATGCATATTCATTGGGAATATAGATTTCACTATACAGTACACCACTGTCATCTTATCTTCCATAAAGCACTTTCCTATTATCTAATATACATATTCTTTTAATAAAGTGCAAGCCCTATTAAAATGTTTTATTGTGCTGTATACTATTTTCTCAGACTATTTCATAAACCACTTCTCCTTTTACATGTAATTTCATATTCTTTTAATAAAACTGCAGGCTCTAGGTTAGACCCCCCTTTCTCCCGCAGTTTTGG
>JAODAL010046484.1:0-30874 GCA_025379985.1 Phyllomedusa bahiana | reverse complement strand
ATCACGAAGTAAAGAGAGGAAAGCAGCTAAAACCCTGGGAACAATTATGGGAGTTTTCCTCATTTGTTGGTCTCCCTTCTTTTTCTCCACAGCTACTGGTCCATTTTTGAACTATGGTATTCCACCCATTGTCATTGATGCATTTGTGTGGATTGGATATTTAAATTCAACTTTTAACCCAATTGTCTATGCTTTCTTTTATATGTGGTTTCGGAGAGCACTAAAAATGATTTTGTATGGAAAAGTTTTTCAGTTTGATTCTTCAAGAACTGTTTTATATTATGAGTAATCCAATAAGATGTATAAATAGGCAAACAATATAAATCAATGAAGAGTAAAGCAGCAGTCTGGGAGTGAATAAATATACCAAATAAAAAAACATTTGGAATCATAAAAAAAAAGCTGATTGAATCATAAACTTTTGTATTTCCATAAGACATTGTTACACTGTGGGTATCTTTTTGTGTATGTATGGGAATATTATCTTAACATATACATGATTTAGAATATCTCATTTTAATTAAAAGGGGAAAAATTCCGAATTTTCTGTGATCATGCTGATGGTGGGGGAAGCCACCATGACCTCCCTTCTAGATACATTTTCTTGGTCCCCGCTATTTAAACTACAGTGGTTCCTCAACATAAAAGAGCAATTGGTTTCCCGGGACCCCAATTGTTTTTAAAACCAAACTCTTTTGAAAACTGGTAATGTTCCAAAGGCCCCCAAAAATGGCCCAAATTTAAAAACGAAGATTAAAGGGGTTGTCTCACTAGAAGTCATTTTGCAATATGTGTCCATTAACAGTGTCCAGCAACGCACCGGACCAGCCCCCACCTACTAGGGGAGGCCCGGCATAACCTGGCACACTGGAGCACATCATACAGCGCACCCGGCTGTTGGGCAGGGAAAGGAGGCAGGGCGGAAGTGAGGGGATGGCTTGGGGACCCCCCTTTCTTCCCAAAAATGATATTTTTAAAAATTGGAAAGGTTTTTTAATTTTCTTGCAAAGTTATTATTTTTTTACTTTGTTAATAAAACGGCTGCTTGGCAATTTAATCCGGGGGGTTGTCAGTGCGTTATTGGGGGGGGGGTCCAACATAAATGAAAAAAAGGGTGTGGGGGGGATTTGGGGGTGCTGAGTAAGCAATCAGTGTTGCTTAGGGTCAAGTAGCGTGCTGGACAAGCCCCCACCTTCTAGGGGAGGCGCGGCAGACCCACAGCGGGGGCGCACATCAGCGCCCCGGGCTTGGGGCAGGAAGGAGGCGGGCGGAAGTGACGGATGATCTTGGGGACCGCCCCTTCTGCCCAAGAGCTTGGCGTGGCACGGGCAGGATTCGCCCCCCCCTCCCTATCTGGTGGGGTTGTTTGGGGTGGGGAGGCCATAGGAAGGTATTGGGGTGTTTTGTTTTGGGAGTTGATTGAAATTTTGTCTCCCGGGCTTTGGGACGTTGTCTGGTGGCAGTTGGCGGCGGGGGGTTTTTGGAGTTGGAAGGAATAGGGGCTGGGGGGTCATTGGGGTTTGACTCCCTCTGGGTTTTTAGAGAACGGGGAATCAAATGGCAAAGGGGGCTTTTCCCCAGGTGGTACCCCTGGAGAGCAAATTTGGGGGTGACCCTCTTGTATGGCTTTGGACCCCCGAGCCAGGGGAGTACGGCGGGTGTGTGGGGTTTTTCCCCTTTTGGGGGATTTTTTCCCGGGGTGTTTCGACCCAAACCTCTGCTCCTTTGGTTGGGGCGGGTGTACTTGGGTACTAGTTTAAAAGGGGTTAGTTGATATTAGTGGTTGGTTTAGGGAGTTATTTTTTCAAGATATATGGGGCTTTGTTTTATACATATATTGATGGTATTTTTATGTTTAAAAAAAAAGGTTTTTTATATATTTTTATGCAAATTTTTTTATGTTTGTACTTTTTAATAAAAAAGGGGTGCTGTGGCCAATTTTAAACCATTGGTTTCGGTGTTGTTACTTGGGGGAGGGGGGGGGGAACAGCAGTAAATGAAGACAGGGTGTGAGGGGAGGGGTTTGGTGGTGCTGAATAAGCAATCAGGGTTGCTTAGGGTCATGCCTATGCCCATATATCCCCTCTTGTATCGGCTGCATCAGCTCCCCAGGTAGCTACAGCTCCCCAGGTAGCTACAGACCTGTTCAATCCCTCCTGATAGGCTGCCAGGGCTGGTCATTGTAGCTACAGACTTGGGGCGACATGTATGAACGGGGCTGTGGCAAAAGTTTGGCGTCTTTTCAGCCCAAGATCTAGTGTTGCCCCGTTCGCTCTATTTTTAAAACTCCTGCACAGACCTGAGGCGGGGCGCACTAGACCCGTACGAAGCTACACATTTATCGCTTCAGTACAGCAAATCTAGGCGCATTACTGTTGGAACAGGCAGACCACTTTAAAAATGGTTTACCTGAGCCAGAAGTGACTGGGTTCAAAAATTCAGGCACATTCTACACTAATATAATGCATTTCAAAATTGGCATCTAAGCTCCATAAGTCATACATGTCGCCATTGGTGTCCTCAGCAGCTCGTCACTGCAGGCCAATGGAAGTCAGCAAAGCCAGTAAACACCCTTGAATTCTAAAATGGAACAGGACTGAGGTAAAATAAATCAATGTAGTAAGACAACTCCTTTAAAGATGCTTAAACAGATAACTAATACAAGTAAAGCAAGTCCTTACATATAACAGAAATTGCTGCTGGGAGCTGGAAATCACTTTATAGTCTGAAAACAGTAGCTTTTTTGGGTCATGTACTTTATATTCAATGTATCAGAAAAAAAAATGGGGTCCATACCCGGTGCCTAAATTAGCAGCTCATCCTGGTACATGTAACGAGCAGTATTAGTACTGCGTTATACTGTAGAGCGGCCCTTCTAGACCGCAAATCACTGCATGCACTTCACTATTACAGGTGTTTTACAAATTAAATGTATGTGATAATCAGATGGATTTTCCAGTCAATCACATGTGCCGCATAACCGTAATGTCTTATGTTCAGTGCGGTTTCATGATATAATGTCCCAGGACTGCTGTATGATGAGTGTGGTTTCAAGATACAAGTTCCCAGAAAAGACCGTTGTATTGTGAAAATATTGTATCCCGGGGCCATTGTAACGTATGGGACCAATGGATGTATTGTCTGCAGCACTTTAAAGTAAAACATAGAATATTTTTATTAGGGGATCTGTTGGGTTTCCATGCTTTCCGCTATTGAGTCATTGTAAATCTTCTGACAGACGTACTTGAAACAAGGTCTCCTCGTTAGATGATTGCGTTTTCAGTGATCTGAATTACCCGTAGTTCTGCCTCCTGTCTACTTCTGATTGAATACAAGCTTATAATTTAGATCTAACCATATTTTCTCTTCCTTTGCACCGGTGTATCTTCACTTTTCTAAACCAAGTACAACCCAGTGACAAGAAGTTTAAGCAGAGTAACCCCCAAGAAAGTATAGTGTTGGGGGAGTCAGATATTTCAAGTATTCCCCTATACACAGTAAATACAGTAGGAAAAAAAAGTATTTAGTCAGCCACCAATTGTGCAAGTTCTCCCACTTAAAAAGATGAGAGAAGCCTGTAATTGACATATGTAGACCTCAACTATGAGAGACAAAATGAGAAAACAAATCCAGAAAATCACATTGTCTGATTTGGAAAGAATTTTCTTGAAATGTATGGTGGAAAATAAGTATTGGTCAATAACAAAAGTTCATCTCAATACTTTGTTATATATCCTTTGTTGGCAATGACAGAGGTCAAACGTTTTCTGTAAGTCTTCACAAAGTTGGCACACACTGTTGCTGATATGTTGGCAAATTCCTCCATGCAGATCTCCTCTAAAGCAGTGATGTTTTGGCGCTATCGCTGGGCAACACGGATCTTCAACTCCCTCCAAAGATTTTCTATGGGTTGAGATCTGGAGACTGTCTAGGCCACTCCAGGACCTTGAAATGCTTCTTACGAAGCCACTTCTTTGTTGCCCTACCAGTGTGCTTGGGATCATTGTCATGTTGAAAGACCCAGCCACGTTTTATCTTCAGTGCCCTTGCTGATAGAAGGAGGTTTGCACTCAAAATCTCACGATACATGGCCCCATTCATTCTTTCATGTACACAGATCACTCGTCCTGGTCCCTTTGCAGAGAAACAGTCCCAAAGCATGATGTTGCCACCCCATGCTTCACAGTAGGAATGGTGTTCTTTGGATGCAACTCAGCATTCTCTCTCCTCAAAACACGATGAGTTGTGTTTCTACCAAACAGTTCTACTTTGGTTTCATCTGACCATATGACATTCTCCCAGTACTCTTCTGGATCATCCAAATACTCTCTAGCAAACTTCAGATGGACCCGGACATGTACTAGCTTAAGCAGGGGGACAAGTCTGGCACTGCAGGATCTAAGTCGCTGGCGGCGTAGTGTGTTACTGATGGTAGCCTTTGTTACGTTGATCCCAGCTCTCTGCAGGCCGTCGTTCACTAGGTCCCCCCATGTGGTTCTGAGATTTTTGCTCACTGTTCTTGTGATCATTTTGACCCCACGGGGTGAGACCTTGCATGGAGCCCCAGATCTAGGAAGATTATTAGTGGTCTTGTATGCCTTTCATTTTATAATTATTGCTCCCACAGTGGATTTCGTCACACCAAGCTGCTTGCCTATTGTAGATTCAGTCTTCCCAGCCTGGTGCCAGTCTACAATTTGGTTTCTGGTGTCCTTCAACAGCTCTTTGGTCTTCACCATAGTAGAGTTTGGAGAGTGACTGAGGTTGTGGACAAGTGTCTTTTAAACTGATAACAAGATCAAACCGGTGCCATTACTACAGGTAATGAGTGGAGAACAGAGGAGCCTCTAAAAGAAGAAGTTACAGGTCTGTGAGAGCCAGAAATCTTGCTTGTTTGTAGGTGACCATATACTTATTTTCCACCATAATTTGCAAATAAATTCTTTCCAAATCAGACAATGTGATTTTCTGAATTTGTTTTCTCATTTTGTCTCTCATAGTTAAGGTCTACATATGATGTCATTTACAGGCCCCTCATCTTTTTAAGTGGGAGAACTTACACAATTGGTGGCTGACTAAATACTTTTTTTCCCCACTGAACAGTGGTGAGGTACATGAATTTGGAAAAAAAAATCTTGGACATAAGCTATTATTATTTATTTATTTTAGAGGGCCATTGATTCCAGGGCACTGTACATTCAGGAGGTTACATACAAACTAAGTCAAAAAATTAAAATAGTGCAATCTATACTAAAACAGGTCAGAGGGAAGGGGGCCCTGCCCGGCAAGGCTTTCAACTAAAAGGGAAAGGGAGGAAAAGAACAAAGGTAGGGGCAGACATTTTTGTGGGGGTTTTGTAGTGCAGGGGGGGTTATTCTGGGTGTAGGAACCCTGAAGAGAGGGGTTTTTCAGTTGCTTTTGAAGCTGGTGAAATGGGGGAAGTTGAGGGTTGGGGGGCAGTGATTCCAGAGAGGGGCACAAAAAAAAATCTTGGAGACGTTTATGTGAACTGCAAAGGAGAGCAGAAAAAGGTCCTTGAGGAGGGGAGTTGCGTAGGGGAGGAATTGGGAGATAAAGCAAGATGTATGGGAGGAGAATTATGGAACCCTTGTGGGTCATGGTTAGTAACTTGAAATTAATGCGCTGGGCAATGGGAAGCCAGTGCAGGGATTGGCAGAGGGGAGAATAACCCATTCTACTGGCCAAAACTCATTAAAATGTCTCTCTGTATCCTAATGTTCCTAATGGCTCACATTAACTGTCCAGACCTCAAACCTTTACAAACCCTTTAAACCCCACACGGGAAGGACTGTAAATTGGTATTACTTAAGCAGGGCTAGTGGCCACCTTTAAAAGTTTAACTATTCTTTGGGGGCATCACTCTTAAAGGAGTTGTCCCCCTACGGTTTTCCAAAATATAAATGAAAATACTCTTCACTTCCTTTTTCAACTGCCCCAATTTCTTAGCTCCGTGCTTTCAGTTGCTAATTAGAAAATTGTGGCTTTTAAAATTGCTTTCCAAAAGGTTTATCTGTAAAAAAAACCCCAAAAATTACTTCGATTTTAAATAAATAAAGTTTTTTTTACTGCAGCAAAAGGACATGCCCCACCTGTGTGTGTGTCATTCCTGTTTATTTATTGAACAAACAGCGGGGGGGGAATTTTTAAGGTCATTTTACTGAGGGAAAACTGAAATACCAGGGGAGGTTTCATAAATTCACTGTTTTCCCCCTTAGGGGAAAACAGAGGAACAAAGCAATATATTTGGAAAATGTCTTTATTTTTTGTTCCCTACAATTTGAAAGCTATTCTATGTAGCGAGACAACCCCTTTAAACTCCTATCACAGAAATTCCCCACTGTACAATCTTTTTATCTGGCACTTCCTCCTGCACTATAGAGAAGTGGCTGATACAATTGCTGCATGAAATATTGAGCTGTGGCTCTCAGGTCTTGAACTGCTATCACAGGAATTCCTCACTGAACCATACAATACTTTCTTCAGGCAAATTCCTCCCATAAAGAGAAGTACGGTTGCATATTGCCTACACCATTAGTCACACAGAGGCTGTTTCTTTTTTTTTAAAACAACATTTTAGTGACACAAAATCAATCCATACACATATACAGTAGTGGACATGTATAACAGTGTCATTAATTTTTACATACAATATTTATAATATATCAAGTGATAACCACAAAAGCTTGTCAGAATATTGCCCTATCCATAACAACAACAACAAAGAACATAACCTAACTTTAAGCCAAAAATCTATATCTGGACTCTGCCTATGTGTCTTGTCACTCACCACCCATATATTAGAGACCCAGATAACGGTATGTCTTATTTTGCAACCTTCCCAAAGTGCCCCTCAGAGTTTCACTAAGATGCCATTTGATATATTGAAAAACAGAAATTAATTTATCTATTTCGTCTTGTGTGGAAAATTTGTCAATAAATAACTTCCACTTTTTAAAAAAAGCTTTAGTTTTTATCTCCTTGTGTCGCTCCGTAAACACCTGATCAGATAAAATCATCTCATTTAATGGCAAATCAACTTCCAGCCATCTGGTCAAAAGACATTTCTTTGCAGTCAGCAACACAATATGAACCAGAGGGGGAATACTACTTGCTACTCATACAGTACATCATCCTCCTCCTCTCCCTGATCATGTCAAAGAAACAACAGAAGAGAGAAAACCAAAGGGCCCTTCCAAAATGATAGAACCAGATTTCTTACCCTCTGCTAGTAAATTTGAACTCTGGGGCATGACCATAAACCATGATATAGATCAGTTTTTGACTCTCCACATTTAGGACATGCTGTAAGCCAGTCAGGAAAAGAAGCATTCAGTGGAATATTGCATATATAATATAATGCATAGATATCAGAATGTACCATCTCCACCTTGCAAGTATGTCTCATGCCATCTCTCATCTATGACACATTTTCTAATTGTTTTCCATCCTCTAAGTATGACAGGTGCTATGTCTGAAGTGGAGTTCCAGCTGCTCCATTTCTCAAAGCTGGTATCACTTTTAACTTTAATGTATTGATCTCTTATTATTGCATAAGTTATGGAAAAATACTTCCTATGAGGGCTGTCACCCACCAAATCATCGAAGTTATTGTTTCCCTTCTTCTTACTGATATCTCTGAGCATGGAAAAACAGAACAATTTAATTTGTGAAGATTGCAAAAATTGTGTGCTAGGAATGCTGTAATCTACTTGCAAAAGTTTTTAATCTATTCTATGAGGGGTGGAATAAGTGAGAAATTTTAGAAACCCCATTATGTTGCCATTTCTTAAAAAAGGGCTCTCTTGTCCTGCTGGAAACACTAAATGATCCCATATGAGCAGATATTTTGAGAGCTGGAAAGATAGTTCATAATGTTTCCTGAGTTCCTTCCATGCTATCAACGTATCCCTCATATGATCAATTGCTTTACTGTACGAGGTAGATTAGATAATTTTGCATGCAACAGACTAACAACAGATTATCCCTTTAGCTAGTTCTGTCTCTGACCCATAGTCTGAGTTAAAAGCAGATCATGAATAAGAAAAACTACAAATTCTATATGAAACAGAGGATTTAAACAAAAATATCACTTGGCAAATAATGATCCCTGTTAAAACATAACATTTACTAGACTTGCAAAAATATTAATAATCCTAACCCCTATATATTACCACTCTACATACCTAATGATACAGTCATACTGTGCACTGCCCCTCAGTGAGTAATCCGCCCCGATAAAGAGGCGCTCCGCCTTAAATGACAGGCAATGTCCACTACATGCGTGTATAAACCCCTTTATAATCCCAGCTATCCCGACGCGTATCCCCCGTACTGTATTAGGATCATCATGGGATTTCTAAATTCGCTGTGGAAAAGAATACGGCTATATACAACAGGCATATACTACAACACATGTTCTTTACCCATTCTGGTTGGATAAGAGAACCGAATACTTTATAGCTTAAGTGCTGGCCCGGTGGTATGACGACGATGAATCCAGTAGCTCCTCTAGATGCTCGGCACCTCAAGATAAGAGAGATACAGAGATAGGAATTGTATCTGTCTCCCTTTTATGTCTTATATGGACCCCGCAATGGAAAGTATAATATACAGATCCCCATGTGTTTGCATATGGATGGTATTGATTAATGACCCGTTTACTAGGTTCCCTCTAGTATGTACTGCAGATTGCATGTTCATGGTTATCCGGCGTTCCGGATATTCAGACCCTGCGCAAGTCCGGGAAAGTGAAATACCATGTCACTTCAGGTTATCACAGCAGAAAAATCGTCACTGCGTATATGACAAAAACCGGCACTGACCCGCGGCGCCCGGCGTTCAGATTAGTACTCTGCGTTGTCAGGAAACCAGTTCCGTGTACCTAACCAGACTCCCGTGAATCAGTGCCATTTTTGTAATCCTTAAGTATCCTAAGAGGTCCATGATAATACCATACCGCACCCACCCGACCAGCAACCACACAGTCAAAGACTTGGCAAATGTACCCTTTAATGAAGCCATATTCATCTTGCCTTGATGTATGGTGATTAAATACTAATGTGAGCGAATACATATGTTAAATGATTTCACCGAGCAAAATACATAAACATACATGGTTTGAACGGGCTTAATGCGGCTACGGAGACCTAGTAACGACCACATACGGGGTAAAAATATATTCATTGTACTCCAAGCTCGACATAAATTATCAATCTGTTTAGGCATAATCAATGTATATAATAAATAATTAAAGATAGATTCGTTAAATATTCATTGGTCAAGCTTGAAACAAATCATAGTGGTCCTATGTGAAGAGGGCCATCAAACGAACCGATCAATAGCTATGTGAACAGATACCCAAGCAGAGTCTATTCAATTTTAAGCAACCATATTGCAACCAGTCTCATTTAGGGACCTCTTGGATTGTACAGAATACATATTCTCGGCTTTATAATCCCATATAAGGACTTCACTCTTTCAGTATTCGTCTATCCCTTTCGTCCTCCATCTTGGGGAGGGTATTTCTATTCTTATATTCAACACACTATATTAGCGATCTCATGAAGAGATTCCACTTTCTCTGGGGGTCTTGGTAACCACACTACATAGGGCGTCAGCGTCGGCTCATTTTGGCGCTTTAGGGTAGGCAGCAGAGCAGTGGGGGGGGGACAAAATGGTAGGGGCGACCAATAAACAGGCGGGGGTTATGGGGTCACATTGTTTTTTAACATTTTTGTGATATGGAGTTACGGATCAACTATGGGGCATGTGTCATACCTGTCATGTTTACGTAGCAGGTCAAGGTGCAGTCATTTTGGCATATTTATCTAGGATAGATATTTATGTGTGTCTCCAGGTGTCGGCTATTGTTATTGGTTTTGGGTTGTTGTTCTTTGGGGCTGGAGTTGTCTCAGCGAGGCACATGATTTATCATGACCAGTGGTTGCCGTAGCTAACCTGGGGACGGCTTGTGGAAGCGGGGTGGGAGAGGCGGAGTGTGGTGGCTGATTCTTGGTAATGTCTTGCACGGTGTTGAGTTGTATTCCAGTACCGTCCCTTGAGGGTGAGTGGGGCGGAACAGGGGGGTGGTTTGTGTGCTCACAGTGAGTGTGTCGTTACGGGGGTGGTTGATTATTGACTTGTGGTAATAATTTTGGGAGCGGAGTTAGGTGATTGGTGGTCGGAGTGTGGGCGGTGATGCATTGGGATTGCATACTTTAAGTGAATTGTCTGGGGTTCGTCGGTTTGAGTAATGGGTGGCTTGCTTTCACTGTTAATAGTGTTGCGCTATTTTGTTTTTGATGCTTGACACTAATTGGGACTCCGATTCACAGGACTTTTGTAGGATATCCCCCCTCGATTGAAGAAATCTCTCTCTCTCTAGATTGCCAACCCTGACTGTTCTCCTAAATCCTCAATCTCCTGGTGCAATTTCTCTTGACTCTCTAAAAAATTGGTCACCTTTGGGACTTTTATTCCTCTCTTGCACGGGCTTTTGGATGGTAACTTTTTCAGTGTAACGGCTGTTGGTTGCTGTTGGTTTCCTGTTATATATCCGTTATGATGTTAACTATTCAGATCTAGTGATAATAAGGACACTCCAAGAAATCCGGTTAAAATTCCTCTCTCTTGCATTTCAAATGTGATGTTGCATTACGATATTGTTTTTGTGAGCTTGTGCAACAAATCTCCCCCTCTTATGTCTTCTTGTTACCTTTCCCAGAGGAGATGTAGTTGTCATCAATGTACCTCCCCCCAAAAGATATAGCTGGGGGGCGACCACTATTGGTCATCTCACGGTTGAAGGATATTAATGGTAGCCCTCCAACAAGCCCTGGTTTAAGTTATTGCAAGTCCATGAGATGGAGGCGACAGCGACAGGTGCCAGTACACTGATGGGCAGGGCCCCTGACAGGAGGTGGTTATTTTTGGAGAAGTGGCCGGGCACTTATTTTGTATTCAATTGGTTTGGTGGAAAGGTACATTACGGGGTCTCTTTTGATTGGTGAGAGATTGGTACTTTTTGATGCGTGGGGAAGGTTTATTTGGAGTGTCCAGGAGGGGTGCGTGTCTGGTGTTTTTTTTTGTATTCAGGAGTCAGGGGGAAGACCTGGGTGTGCATTGGGGATTGTTGTAGGGTGTGTCCATCGAGGCTTTTTGAGCGGGATAAAACTGTATTTGTAATTGGTAGGTACGGTGAGTTTATCAGGTGACACGTCGTCTGGACGTTCGATCTATTAAATTGTGCTGTTGAGTATTCGCTGTGGGTTACAGTTGGCTTGGGGATGGCTAGTTTGACGTTTGTGGGTGAGCTGGGTAAGTGCCACTTACTTGGGGGGCGGTTTTGGTGCCACCTACAGATGGTAGTTGGGGACACTACCAGGGTTGGGGGGCGGTTATGCAAGGGTGGGGGTTTATGTGGGATCAGCGATATGTGTTAATGGCGGGGTGGGTGGGGTGAAGGCTAGGCATGAATTGGGTTTGGAGGTGGAAGGGGTGATTTTGTCCATGAGCCGTTTTCACGGAAATAACGTGGTGGCGGGAGAGGGCTCGTGTGGGAGGCGGAGGGTGGAGGGACATGTGGGTTGTGTGATGCTTTTCACGGTGGGCAGGTAGATGTTCGGGGTCTAATCTGGGGGGTCTGGGCTATGTGGGATGAATGTCTTTGGATTTTCCCCCCTTATCGGCGTGGAGGTTGATGATAATAGTCTTTGGCTCGTGTGCCTGTTCGCTGACCAAGCTTCTAATTCCTCTCTACTGTGATTTATTGTTGGGGAATGGTTTATCTACTCGTTCGCAGACAATAGATCCACGGAGTTTCTTTTGAGACTATTTGCTATAACAAATAATCAATTTCATGTGTATCCAGCTGACTCGGGGCAATTCTCCCCTACTTTTTAAGCTTCTATCTTAGTTTGTCCCTCTCTATTTTCCTCCTCCTTCCATAAGGGACACTAGAGTGCGTATGCCTTCCAGATACTGTGTCGTGGATCGCCCAACTGTTGGCATTCGATCCTTATCTTTGTTTTTAAATAAATTTATGCCATTTGAGCTTACGACAAATAGATGTTACATCGCTTTGATCCATGGAAAAAATCACTTATACTCGGTGGTGGCACTAAGGTCAGACCCTCTTTTTGAATCATGTAATTCTCTACTACTTAGTTGTCTATCTGTAAGATTAATTATCTGATGATGATCTGGTGTTATTAATTTCTGTCGATGTCTCTGGCCAGAGCGGGGCCTCTCCATCCTCTAAAACACAGGCGTGGAGGTGTAATTGCGAAGTGGCCAGAGGTATGAGGAGGCATAATTAATCCATATTATTCTCCACCTTCCTCCTGAATTATGGTATGGTCCCCATTTTTTCTAGTTCTCAGTCCCTCTTCGATCTATCCCCTAGATCTTCTGTAGTAGTTTGTGAGTTGGTATCTGAAGATCTGCTCAGATACAATGACTTTCTCTAGGGGTGGTGGGCTTTTTTTTTTTTAGAAATTTAAAGGCTTCCATTCTCTTATAATTCGATTGAGATGGTCCCTTAGATTTTGATTAACGTTTCCGTTGTGCCTTTTAGTCCTGTCTGATATTTTTCATATATAGATTTTGTTGGCTTGGTCTCATGCCCTGGTTATTGGTCAGGGTCCACCGAGTGGGAGGGCGATGATGTGGTGGTCGTGCTGGGTTGGGTGGCGGGATGGGTGCGGGTGGGTTCGGGAGTTGAGGGGGTGGGGAAGCAGGATATGAGGTGGGTATGTTGTCCGGGTAGGTTTCGCCCCCTCACCACACACACCCATGATTTGGTAGGGCGGGTGCCATTCACGCGGTCCCATCTATGTTCTAATGTCGGTAGTTCAGTTTTGGCTGGTAGGTAAGTGTGTTGCGTTGGCCTCCTTGGTATTAATACGTGTGATTCGATATAATGCTCTTTGGTCTGGGCATCACATCACTTGTGTTTGTGATTGGTTCGGTAGGTTTCGGGTGAGTTGCCCGCGGTTTTTGGGGTGGTTTTTACACATCTCTCTACGTCTGCATAGATATCTTGTTTTCATCATCCGTGGGTATCAGGTCGTGCTCTAACCTCTACTTCGTGTGATTATCTCCAGCTATTGGACACAGATGGGAGCAATGTGCGCGGTGTGAATACTGGGCCTACGGTTGTTTAGAGCGAATTGATGTTGTGTTGTTTGGTAGTACATTTTGGAGTGTATTGGTTATTTGGTGGGTTTCACTTATTCTGTGCAAGGCTTTTTTGGTGCCACGGGGTTTTATGTTTAGAGTGTCGTGTCATCTGTGACTATATTTTGTATGAGGTCCGCTTACCCCGTTTTTCGTACTCGTCCCTTTACGAGAGGTTACAGCATACCTGTGCACCTGCACGTCAGTGGAGTAATCGCACCCGATAATGAGCCGTGGCTCCGCTTTAATGACAGGCTAATGTCACTATGCCGGTGGTATAAACACCTTTATATCACAGGCATACCCGACGCGTTTTCCCCGTATCTTTTTAGGTTCATTAAGGGGATTCTAATTTCGCCTGTGTGAGAAATAGAATACGCTATATTCAACGACTTATATATATACATACACATGTACTTCCCAATTCGCAAGTTGGATATATGGTGAACCGATACTTAGCTTAAGTGCTGCCGGGGTTATGACGTCAGGATGAATCCCGCAGCTCCTTCTAGCATGCTCGGCACCCTAGTTTAGAGGGATACAAGAAGGACTTGTTCTGTGTCTCCATTATTTTGCTTAAATGACCCCGGCAAATGTATATATATTACAGATCCCCAGTGTTTGCATATGGGTTGGTTAATGATTAATGCCCTGTTTCCATGGTTCCCATTTGTAATGTATAGCAGATTTCACTGTGCATGTGTTTATCCGGCGTTCCGGATATTCTGCTGCGGAATGTAGGAAAGTGAAATTACCATGTACTTTCCTCGGTTATCAAGCGGAACTCGACATGTCGTATATTGCGAATGTGAAATCCGGCATCAGACCACGACACGGCGGCCACCGGCGTTCAAGAATTGTACACTGCGCATGTCATGGAAAACCCAGAAGCGTTTCCTAACCAGAATCCGGGATCAATTCAGTGCCATATTTGCGTATCCTTGCTATCCTAGAGTCCAGATACTCACTCCCTAACCGCACCTCCTCGACCTGCAACCACACCAGTCAAAGGGAGTGGCAAATGTACCCTTTAATGACGCATTTCATTACTGCCTTGATGTATGGTGATAAAAAAGTACTAATGTGGCGATAACTATTGTAAATTGATTTCACCGAGCAAAACCAATAAGCACTACATGGTTTGACCGGGCTTTAAAAGCGGAGCCAAGAAACGAATACGGGCGTCTAAAATTCATTGTTCTCCTCAGCTGACTATAAATTATCTCTTCTGTAGGCAATCAATGAATATAATAAATAATTAATGAATATGTTTTTTTTTTTTTTTATTTTTTATTTTTTTTTTTTTTTTTTTTTTTTTTTTTTTTTTTTTTTTTAATATCCACCACCCCCCCTACCCCCCACCCACCACCCCTTTTTTTTTTTCTCATTTTTTTTTCTTTATTTTTTTATTTGTTTTGTTTTTTTATTTTTTTTTTTTATTTTGTTTTTTTTTTTTATTTTTATAAAATTACTATATTCTTTGGTCAAGCTTGATTAAAATCCTTTTTGTGGTCCTACTGTGAAGAGTGCGAATCCCGAACAAAAGGCTCAATGTGGAACTATATACCAAGCAGAGTCTATTCAATTAAGCACACCAATTGCAAAGTCTCATTTAGGCCCCTTGTTGGTTGAACAGAATCCATACGGTAAATCCATTGGGGCTCCTTACACAGAATTGTCTATCCCATTTCCTCCTCTAGGGGCATGGTTCTTACTACTTATAATAAACCAAAATTAGCGCCAGGTTTCCCATCATTCCACCATTGTGATGTTCCCACACCATGTCGAGCTACTGGTGTGTCTTTCTATTTCGTATGTCCCCCAGATGTTCGCCCACCCTTCTTTTAAAGTTCTCCTTGTTTTTCCAATATTGTTTGTTGAGTGCGGCCAGGGGAACGATACCACTATTTAAACTTATCCTTCTGTACTACAATTGCAAAATCGCTCGGAATTAAAAAATTGCTCTTTCCATTTGAGGCACTTGTATTAAGGATTTGGGTTGTTGTACATAAGGGGCAGGCTAAACATCATATGCACCCACTTTTTAAACTTTGCCCCATTGGTTTCACTTTCTAAACCAGGTGCCTTGAGAGATGGTATTTGGTGTATAGTGGCTATGGACCACGGTCTATCTTTGATGGGAATCTACCTTCCGATAGGTTATCGAGGGGGTTGGAGGAAGATATCCTTCTTGATCCTGGTCTAACTTAAGATACCCCCATATTTTTTGAGGATATTGATGCTTACTTCTAGATTTCATCATCAAAGGTATGCAACTTACGTGGCTTGATTGGTCTTTTTTATCAATACCTGGGGCTTGACTGTTATTGAGTTGTCTATTTGTTTTGTGCATGCAACTAATAGGCTGTTTCCAGGGCACCTTTTGTTAGGATATACATCACGATTTGGAGAAAATCGCTCTCTCAAGATCGCCCAGACTGGTCTCCTTAAATTCCTCATCTATTGGAGCTATTTCTCCTATGTACTCCTACAAAAATTTGATCTTTCGGTAGTCTCTCTTGGGCAGGGCATATGGGATGGTATCTTTTCCAAGGGTTTCTGGACCGGGGTGGGGGTCGGGTGGGGCGCAATAGTTGTGGTGAGGGTTGGTATTGTGAACAATTCTGATCTGTAGATATATATAGGCACTATCCATGGAAATCTGGGTATATTTGCTACTCTGGCTTGGTCATTTGTGTATTTGTGCCATTCCGATTGTGTTTGGGGTGAGTTGTGCAACTAACCATCCCCAATAAGGACAATCTTGTACATTCCCAAAAAGTGATTGTTGATGTCATCAAAGTAACTACTCCCCAAAAATTATTTTGGGAACACGGGGCCAATTGGTCTCATCTCCCACCGGTTGAGATATTAAGCTGCGGTAGGCCTCCCACAAGGCCCAGGATCAGATTTGCATATGCAGGCTGTCTGCGGCTGGTGATACCCTTTGCTCTCGGGACAACAAGAGGGTGAGTATATAGGGGGGGGGTTTGGGGGGGGGGCTTTTGTATTTAAATGGTGGTTGGACAGGTGGTACTTTATGATATTGGTGGGAGATTGGTCACCTTTTTGATGGTGAAGGGCAGGTTTGGAGAGTCGGCATGGGGGTAATGTTAACTGTTTTGATGGATATAATAGGACAGCTGGTGTCCGTGGGTGGAATGGGGGATTGTTAGGATACGGGTGTGTACGGGCTTTATGAGCTGCGGTTAAACAACTTTTTTGTAGGTAAGGAGGGTGGTTCTAAGGTAACAGTCGAGTTTAAGCAAACCAAAAGATCTGAAGTTCTCTCTTTATGTAAGATAGGCCATGGTAATTACGATATCCATGTTTCGATGTTATCTTTGTGATACACTACCAATTTGGGTAAATGTGATACCTCTACTGTGGACTTTGGGTCTTCTTTATAGTGGGGTACAGCCCTTATGGTTCTTAGGGTTACGTCTTTGGAGTTTGGGATGGTGCATGGGGAGGACCCGGGTGTTCGGCTGATGTTTTGGGCTTTTGGAGGGGGGGGTGTGTTGGACACTGAGCTTTATTCCAGCAAGAGTAGGTAGAAGCAGCTGTGGGAGTGTTGGGTTTGGTAGGGGGGGGGGGCAATGTGTTAGTGAGGTGTGGTCCTGACTGTTGTAAGACGGGGGGCACAACGGTTGCTGTGAGTGAGTGGGAGTATCATCGGGGGGTGGGTACTACGGCATAGGTGGGTTGATGGTATTGGGGGACACAACCGGTGCGGACGAAGGGTTTGTTTTGTTTAATTGGTATATTGTCTCGTTTTATCCTCTTGACTGACATCGCTTTCTTATTCCTCTCCTATCGGTGATTTTGGTTGGGTTTGGTATTATAATCGGGTTCGCACACTGAGTTCTCGTAAGTTTTGAGGGGAGTGTACTTGTTGGGTTTTTTTGTTTGACTTGTGATGGGGATGCCATGCGAGTAGCCAATTTACCCTTGCGCTCTGGGATGTGCGATAGACGTCGGGGCGGTTGGAGGATTGTGTGGGCATGGGCAACCGCGAGGTAAGGGTAACGCACTTCACTTTAGGGACATACTAGATGTAAAGTGCAGTGAGGTTGAGCCTTGAATGTGAACGAGCAAGGTGTAAACACTACAGGGGTAGGGCAATTCTGGGGGAGCATGGAGTGAGCGTGCGGGTGTTGTGTTTTATTTGGGTGGCATGAGGGTGAGGTCGATATTTGTGTGGGTATGCGGGGTGCCATAAGGGTATTTTTGCACTACAGAAGTCGTGGAAAGGTCGGGCTCCTTTGGGCTGTACAACAACAAGAGGAGGGGAGTGTTGGGGTTGATCGCGCTATTAGTTGTTGTCGTGAGGTTTTGTTTTTTGTCGTCTGTTGCGGATCTGGTGGGTGTTCACGTGGTGATCCAGAGGGCGCTGGCATGTGGAAAAGGGGGCACGGAAGAGAACAGAAAGCGTTTTTTTTTTGGACGGGGTTGCTGCCGTTGTGGAATGGAACTTTCTTTTTATTTATTGTGGTCATTTCGCGTTTTCAGGGACATTTGCCAACTGGGGAGTTTTGTGGTAATTGAGATGATGGATTGTGGTTGGTTTTAAGGGGTGGTGTGTTTTGAGTGTAATGGTTGATTGTTGAAGATTTTTTTTGTAGGGGGAGGGTGCGGGTGGCGATTGAAGTTATAGTGTACATGGTGTAGTGTTGGTGTGTAGGACAGAACTTCCCTCGTCGTTTACCTTTAGGGTTGGGGTCGTATGCCTGCATTTGTGAGAGGCTGGGAGAATGTGCAACGTGGTCTAACTTTACCCTCTCACAGGAACCCTGGTTAGAAAGGGGAAACCTATGGGCATGGTTTTATATGTGGGCTGAGATTGGTGTAAGCTGCATTTGTACATCTATTTCCTAATTCTTGATACTTAGTGCACTCTAATGGTATAAGCATTTTTTGTTTTCCAGTTGTGAATTTTGCCATTGGTTTAGGACCCCAGAAGAGTGTTATATATGGGTTTATGCCCCTCGCCCACTCAACTATATTGGAAATAAAACAAGGGAGAACTGTGTTAAAGACACGGCGCACGTGGGGCCCAGCCCGCGAACATCACTGCGGGGAGCGGACATTCGAAAATTTGTAGAGACTCACCAGTTTGCTCGTCATGTGTTCATGGGTTCAATCACTATGAGCTGGTATATGGGCTATGCGCTGCGACGTTTTGGGTTTCTTGTTGTTGTTTGCCACATACACCTTGTGGGTGTGGTTGGGGGTTGTGTTAGATTGAGAGGGGGGTTGGATGGCCAATCTTGGGTGGGTAAGGACTGGGTGGAGGGGATTACATTTGGGAAGTTTTGGTGCTCAGGGGGATTTGGGGGACGTGGAGGGTGGGGTTGTGTTAGAAGTGAAGATGGGGGGTGAGGGGATATGGGGAGGGGGAATGTAACGGGACAGAGATAGAGGATATTGTGCAGGTTAATAGTGGGTGGGGGATTGCAATAGGGGTCATTGGTTGTGGGTGATGGTGTATTTGAGGGTTGGTGGGATCGGTAGTTGGCTGGGTGGGCAGTAATGTGGATTGTGTTGGGTAGGTGATGAGAGAGTGGTCATGGTTGGAGGGGGGATCCAAAGGAGTGGGGAGGGGACGGGGCGGCGATCGCATAGGGGTTGGAAAGAGGTGGATTATAAATGGGTGGGGTGAGGGGGGGGGCAGATCACAAGGGGGGGATGATATGCATTTTACTGTAGGGGGCGATTATGGTTGGAGGGGTGATATATTCGATCTGATTGGACTCGTGGTCATATTTGGGACGTAGGCATGGTGTTAGGGGTACTGAGGGAATTGGAATTAAGAGGTAGGGGATGGGAGGGGAAGGATCTGGCAAGAAAGGGGCAGGGCTGGGCAGGGGGGTGTGGTGATGTGTAGAGTGGGTGTAGAGTGGTGGGTACTTTGTTGGCCTGATTCACGGACAGTGGACTGAATTAAAGTAGAGGCTCAATCTGGGTTGGTTATCGTGCTGGGGGGGGGGAACGGACAAGTGGCGCACAATGAACAAGGGACTTGTACGCAACAGCGGAGGAAAACGAAACAAGGGAGGGAAATAAGGGGAGACAGTAGCGGGGATAGGATGATGTCGAATGTAAAGTAATACAATTCTCCAGAAATAAACTTACAATAATGGAGGGGAGTTGCAGGAAATGGGTGTTTCGGTTGGGTCATGGGAGTGGGATAGCGACCGGTCTACCCTAAGATGGCGATGACGGTTTGATGAAGGTTCGTAGGAGATGAGCAGACGATATAAGTAACTTGTTCATGGTTTTACTTGGGGTTTGAGGTCATGTCAACTGTAAGTATGGGGTTCGGGTTGGTGAAGGTTATTCGGGAGGCATGGTTGATTAGGTCATGACACTGTGGCAATTTTCATAGGGCAGTGAGGGGTGTAGGTGTACTGGGGCAAAACTGGGGGCTGTGTTAGTATGTGTTGGTAGTGTATGTGTCTTGAAAGGTCGACGGTAGTGAAAGAGGTGCGGGGGGGAGAATGCATGGAATCAGTGTGGTTGCAGGATTAATGGGTTGGCTGAGGAGTGTGTACCTTCTGGAATTGTATATGGTTGCGTCTAGGTAGGCGGGGATATGGTGGAATTAGGGTTTCGGGGTAATATTTTATGGGCTTTTGTGGCATGGGGGGTTTGGGGGGTTATGGCTGACTGGACGTTTGTGGGGGGTGGTGTTGAAGGGAGTGGAAGGGGGACCTAAAGCTCGGATTTGTGTTCGACAAGGATGGGGTTATCCACAGTTGTTCTGGGTAGAGTGAGGTTGGTAGGATAATGGTGGGTTAGGTATTCGCACGGAGAAGGGGTGTGCTGGGTGTTTAAGTTTATTGGTGGGTTTGTATAGACATCTTGAGGGATGTGGGTATGGGACAGGGCTGGTATAATCGGTAAAACTTACCCCCGCCAGCCGCGTTTTACGGGGCGACGCGTTTTTCTCACTATAGGTGGGATATAACAGGGATCATGCGATTGGCGGGTGCTTGAGTGGTATGTTGTGCGTATATTGTGTGGGCGGTGGTTAAGTTTGGGATTATTGTAGCACTTGGATTGGTATTTGTGAGGGGTTTTCTAGGGAGTCATGTTGTGGCTAGGTTTTTTGGGGTATTTTTTATGCACCTTATTGTTGACTGTATTGTATTGTGGATGGTGTTGCGTCGTGTGGCATAGGCCTGATCCTGCCGTTGTGGCACCAATCACTAGGGGATAAAGTAATTTGGCGTACGGTATTAAGGATATCTTGAATGCACAGGGAAACCACGGAAGAAACGTCGCGTGGCGGTGGGCTGTGGGGGTATGGGTAGAGAGTCTCTGTACACATTTGGGTGGATGGCTGTCCGGCAGTGTCGGGAGGGGTGGGGTTTTTCTAGTGTGGTAGGAGTTCGTGCAATATTCGTGAATTTGAGGTACAGAGGAGGAGTGGATATGTAATGACAGTGATGATGGTGTGAACGTTGATCAGAGTGGTACGTAAGACTTGGGGGTTAGGAATGTTGAGTGGTGTATATCCGGAATAGATTGAGATTCTTGGCTGGGTCGGCAAGGGGGGGGTTAGTGTGTAGGGTATCTGTTCAAGCAGTGTGGAGGGACATCGGCTACTAGACTGTGGTTTTGAGTATGGGATTCTGGTTGGTTTTGAGTTTTCCTGGTGTTTCTGGGACTAGACTCTTCTAGATATATTGTTTAAGGTAGTGTTACTTGCATGATTTTAAAAGGTCGAGGGGGGGAAAGGTCTCTGTGTTACTCCGCCCTAAACGACACCTCAAAACCCCAGGTGTGAGTACAATAAGAAACGTACATTTTGGAGTGTGATTATAGGTGCTGGTTCCTGGTACATTTTGGAATCTGGGTTTAGGTTTTACTTGTGAGTTTGGGCTCCACGCCATTTGTCCTGGGTTTGCTTGGGTGTGCAGTGCGCGGAGGTTTATTATTGTATATATAAATTAAAGCAACCTCCTACCCCCACCTCCATAGAGAAGATGCATATGGGTCTTTATGTCGCTGTGGTCGTACAGTATGTCCAAACTCTACTATTCTACTTCAATGTATCGTATGGGGACAAGATCAACACGTACGGGACCTTGTTACGTGTTTTTGGAGGAGTAATTAACTATAAGAAAATATACAGCAATGTGAAGGTTTGGCTGGTTGTGAACCTCCGCAAACCTAGGGGATTCATGGAGTGTTGGATGGTGGTGGAAACTAGAAAGAATGACAGAGGGCTTCGCACTTGTATACTCGAACAACGGGAGGTAATAGTGTGGAGTGGGCGTTTGGCAACCACGCTGCTTGAGGTGATGGTGTGGTAATGATCGTAGGGTCGGTATTCAATATTGTATTGTGAACAATTCGTTCTAAATCCGTGATGCCTGATGTGTTAGTGTTGATAGCGTCTGATAGTGTAATTCGTAAGGTTGGAGTTGCTTGTTCTGTGGCGTAGTGGGGGGAGGTAAGGGGGGCTATCTCTACTTGGTAGTTGTGCTGGGGGAAATCGGGTGCATTTGTAGGGAATGAGTGGGGGGCGGTTGTAATAATTAAATTGAGCTTTGGGATTCGTGTGTATTAGGTGGGTTTTGTCACTTTGGTGTTTGATCGACGCTTACGGCACATTATCGAGGAAAAGAGGCGGCTCGTCATATGGTGCGGGTTGGAAGTCCCGATACGAGTGGGGAGCCACGGTGAGGTTAAAATATGTTGTGGTCGGGAGTTGGGTTTAGTGTGTAGTGGGTTATATTCGATTTGGCGTTGCAGTGTTTTTGGTGAAAAACTAGTGTTGGAAACCAACGTTGTCGGATTGAGGAAGATGTCAGTAAATTATTGTTTGGTTTTGGGTGATGGTGGGGGTTACTTTGTCGGCGACATTTTGTACGGATCCAGTAACCCGTGCTCGCTTGAGTAGTTATTTGAGGGTACCAGGCACTAATAGTTGAGCTTGAGTTAGAATAATACAGAGATTGGTTAATAGGTGATTACACAAACTAAAATAAATTGTATGAGTGAGTTCTGTGGATGCTTCAGGGGGAATACGTGTACTTGGCGGGTGACATGAATTTAAGATAAGTTGGATTGGGGGGAGAGGGGTGTAGGTTAGTAAGTTTCTTGTGGGATGTAAGCGCGAAGGGAGACGACAAGAAGTCAGGTTGTGGGGGTGTGGTGTGAGTAAAGTGGTAGTGTAAGGGGCACACGGTGCGGTGAGGGTGAGGATTAATAGGACGTGTCAGTCGGGACTAGATGGCGGTCTAAGCGGAGTTGGCCGAATCTACTGAGATTATTGTGGTATGGTAATATCTGTTCGACTAGATACGAAGCCTTTCTATTTGAGACATATTTGTAATTATTAATCATTGTCATGGGTAATCCAAGCTGTCTCGGCGGGAACAGGCTCCGTCGGTAGTTGATGCCATAGTGTAGTTTGTCCCTCTCGATTTCTCCGCCTCTTCCTAAGGGACAATTAGAAAGTGCAGTTCTTTGCTCCATTCAAAGATCCTGTGTACGTGGCCCTCTTCTGTTGGTTTACACTGTGGCTTCCAGTGAGGGGCTGGTGTTTTTTAGGGTGGAAATGGTGGTGAGTTCGACTCTTTGTGATGGGTATTTGCGGGGGTTGACTTGGTTTTTGCTCGTGTAGGGGGGGTGGGGCACAATTGGGCATGTCACCGCGGGTGTTGAGGGTTGGAGAGTAGTAGGTGGGGGCATTGCGGGTAGTGGTTGTTGAGGTGGCGGTGGAGGGGGGGTGAGACTGGTGTCGTGGGCGCAGGCCTGATGGCAGGGAGGCACGCGAATTCCAGAATGTTTTTATGGGAGAGGGTGTTCGGCGACAGGGGAGTGGGGTAGGTCGACGGACTGGTGAGTGTTTGACTATTGGGTCGGTATGGATGTTGTTGACATCTGAATGTGTCGCACCCGGCAAGCCAAGGTAGCGCGGGACAGGCAGCACACCGGGCACAAATGGGGCGTGTGACGCTGAGCTAGAGGGTGGGCCAAGTGCTAGTGAGGGTTGGTTGGGGGGGTGGGAGGGTGCGGTTAGTAAAGAATTTTTGCCGAGGATGGGTCTTGGCGCAGGAGAAGTGGGAGGTGGGGGGAGGCGCTGGGGGTGTTTTGGTTTGGGAGCACAAGCGAGGGTTTGGAGGAGTAGTAGGCCAAGAGTGTGTGGGGGAGTAGGGGGAAAGGTGATAGAATAGGGGCATGGGTTGGGGATAGGAGGAGGTGTGGAGGGAAGTTGTGTTGGGGAGGTGGATCGCGGGGGAAGAGAACCGAGGGTTTGGATGAAGGCGAACAAGAGTTGGTGGGTTGTGGAGCGGGGTAGTGATGCGCGTAGGTGGGTGCCGGGGGGGTGGGTTAGGAAGAGTTGTGGCGCTGGAGTGAGCGGGAAGACGGATTGTGGTGGGGATGTTGGAGGCTCATCACTGAGGTTAGTGAGTGGTCAGGGAGGGGGACATCGAGACCATTCTATTAGTATCTGTCTGTCGTTGCTTCGGGAATGTCCCATACGGGGCAGGGGGTGTGTGGAGTTGGGACATCGTGGGTGTATGTCCGTGAGGAAGGAGTAGTGTAGGAGAATGTTGAGGCTGTGCACCGTCCTCACCTTGTGTTGTGGTTGGGGATGGGAGGTTTGCCAGTGGGTGTGGAGGCGGGGGTTTGTTATTACCATAGAGATTGGCAGGATGTATTGTTGCATCTTGGAGGCTGACTCTTCCCGCTTATGAGGGTTTCTCCAACGCACGCGGGACACCGCATTGGGAGCCTGGGAGACTGTTGACTCTGGGTACTAGGGTGTTTGAAAGTGGACATTGAACTGTAGTGTTGTAATTGTTAGTCACACATTTTGGAGTTGACTAAGGTTAATATTGGTGGTGGTGGGGGTTTATTTTTTTGTAGATTAGGCATATTGTTGGTGACACGGGGGTTTTCTATGTTATGGGGGTCAACGTGTCAGGGAGTTTAGTGTTGTGGTCGTAACCCCCCTTTTTATGTACGCTACATCTTACATTGTAGTGATTACCTGCTCTACTGCGGTGCACTGCCACAGGGCTGGGGATTGATGTATTGGTTTAGCCTAATCATGTTTTGTTGGTATTCGTGAGGGGAACTCTTAATAACCGATTTTTGGTCAAGGCTTTTAATTTTAGAGGGCTCGTATATGGCCGGGGTGCGTTGTTTCTCAGGGATTGCTGCTATACGACGAGTGTCCCCGATTATCTGCTTGCTAGCCGGTTCAATCAGGGGTGTTTCAGATTTTAATGGCGAAGGGGGGGTTCTGGTTTTGTTGTATGAGTTTGTGTCTTAGATTGGTGTACGTAAACACACTTGTTCTTCCATTTATTCAAGTTGGAGTTATGTGAATAACAAGTATTCTTTGCTTAATAAAAAGTGACTGCCCGAACGGGCAAATTTTTTTTGTATGCGACGTGTATTCCGCAGCTCATTCTAGCCCCCCCCCCCATCGCCCTCCCCCCCCCCACCCCCCCCCCGCCCCCCCAACCCCCAACCCCCACCCCCAACCCCCCCCCCCCCCCCCCCCCCCCCCCCCTACCCTCCCCGACCCCCCCCACACCCCCCCCCCCCCACCCGCCCCCACCCCCTGGGATACAGAGAAGGATTGTCTCTATCTCCATTATATGTCTTAAACTGACCCCGCCCAAATGTATAATATTACAGATCTACCAGGTGTTTGCATATTGGAGATGGTAATGATTAATGCACGTTTTCCTGGTTCCCATTAGTATGTATTGCAGATTTCACTGGTCCCATGGTTATCGGCGTTCCGGATATTCAGCTGCGCTGTCCGGAAGTGAAATACATGTCACTTCCGGTTCATCACAGCCGGAATCGACACTGCGTATAGCCGAAACCGCACAGACCACAGCGGCGGCCCGGCGTTCAGAATAGTACACTGCGCATGTCAGGAAAACCCAGATGCCGTTTCCTAACCAGACTCCCGGACTCAGTGCCATATTTGTAATACTAGCTATCCTAGAATTCAGATTCAATCCCAAAACGCACCAACTCCAGACCAGCAACCACCACAGTCAAAGACTTGGCAAATGTACCCTTTAATGACGCCATTTCATCTGCCATGAGTATGGTGATAAAAGTGACTAATGTGGCGAATACATCTGTAAATGATATTCACCCGAGGCAAAACCATAACATACATGGTTTGAAACGTGGCTTTATAGCGGAGCCAAGAAACGATACATACGGGGTTCAAAAATTCATTGTCCTCAGATGATACATATAATTATCCAATCTGTAGGCAATCTATGAATATAATAAAAATTAAAGTATGATAATGATACATTTCATTGGTAAAGCTTGAAAAATCATAGTGGTCTCTGTGGAAGAGTGCGAACCGAACAAAAGCAATGTGAAACATGATACCAAGCAGCTGAGTCTATTTCAATATGCTAACCAATTGCAAAGGTTCTCTTTTAGGCCCTTTGGTGTTGAACAGAATCCTTACCGGTAAATCATTGGGCCCTCCTTTTAATACTGCAATTCGTCTATCCATTCTCCTCCTCTAGGGGTTGGTTTACAACTTCTAAAACCAAAAAGCGCAGAGATTCCCTAGTCACCATTTGTGATGTTCCCACACATCGTCGAGCTACTGGTGTGTCTCTTCTATTTCGTATGCCCCCCCCCCAGATGTATCGCCCCTTCTTTTAAATGTTTCCTTGTTATTTCCACTATAGTTGTGTGGGGAGGGGCTTATAAACATATAACTACTCCTTCTGTCATACAATTGCCAAATTCACGGATAAAAAATTGGCTTGCCTTTCCATTTGTGGACTTGTAAAGGATTTGGTTTG
This sequence comes from Phyllomedusa bahiana, assembly GCA_025379985.1. Taxonomy (NCBI): domain Eukaryota; kingdom Metazoa; phylum Chordata; class Amphibia; order Anura; family Hylidae; genus Phyllomedusa; species Phyllomedusa bahiana. Next base: position 4,859 of record JAODAL010046484.1, on the reverse strand, counting down.
TTGTAATATGGGCAGGCTACACATCTCTGCCACATTTAAACATGCCCATTGGTTTCCTTTAACAGGTGCCACTTGAGGGGTATTGGGTATAGTGGCTAGGACCAGTATATCTTTGAGGATCTACCCTTCCGATAGGTTATCGAGGGGGTTGGAGGAAGATATCCTTCTAGAATTCCTGTGGTCTAACATCAAGTTACACCCAATATTTTTTGAGGATATTGATTAATTCCTAGATTTTTATATCAAGGTTGCACTTTTCGTAGCTTGATTGGTCTCTTTATCTACCTGGGCTTGCCCTGTAATAGAGTTGTCTATTTGTTTTTGTGCCATGCCTAAAGGCTGATTCCGGACTTTTGTTAGAGGGATGGACGAGGCCCGCATTGGCTGAGACATCGTCAGATGTTTAATACACCAGATCAGCATCAGATAATTTATTCTTAAGATAGAAACTAAGTAGTAGTGAATTACAGATTCTAAGAGAGGGTCTGACTCTTTGTGCCTCACCACCAAGTATAGTGTTTTTCATGGGATCAATGACTGTACCATTCTATTTGTGCGTGTAAAGTACAAATGGCATAACTTTTTTAAATCAAAGTAGATCGATATGCAAACAGTTGGGCGTCACGACACAGGATCTGGAAGCTTACGCACTCTGCTGTCCCTTATGGAAGTGGAGGAAATTTAGAGAGGGACAAAACTAAATTGAAGACTTAAAAGTAGGAGAATGCCCCCGTGTCAGCTGGATAAACATGAAATGATTTATTTTTACATTAAATAGTCTCAAAAGAACTTCGTGATTAGGCGATAAGAGATTACCATTCACTATAATTCTCAGTTAGAGAGGAATTAGAAGCGTTGTCAGGCACTGGAACGAGATAAATCTATTATAATTAAACCCTCCGATAAGGGGGGAACATAGTCATACTAAATCATGACATGTAACAAAAGATGTGTAACGATATGCTTAAGTGACAAATGGTATTATGTTATCTTTACTATGGAACCAACAACAGCCCTTCACTATGACCTAGAGTAGGTATACTCGTGGAGGGTTTAGAGATGGGTTCTTATATCACAAAACAGAATTTTAAATTTATGATGCTTCTAACCCCCAAATACCGACTTTATATTCGATTCCCTAGATCCATAAGGGCTGTAACCACCCAACTTAAAGGTGACCCATAGTCTCAGGTGTGGGATCAATTACGCAAAATGTAGGATCTACATAGATAACATCATTAACAGGATTTCGTAATTACATTGCCTTATTCCATAAGAGATACGTCAGATCTTTTGCGTTAGAATAGAATGGGATCAGTGTTAATAAAGGAAGTTACCTATTGGGTTCATCAGATGTTGAATCATTACAGTTAAGTATTCCATTGAAAAAGGTATCCAGGCAGTTGAATATTTTCTGTCCACATGAGGATTTAGAATTTCTGGCCCATATTGCTTTTGTCTTTAGGAACTACTTGATTTTGTACTACAGGCATATTACTTTGTCTTTCTGCAACAAGACCTGCCACCAGGCTCTAGGGGCACTGATAGGGTAGTCCTGCGCTCCCGCATATGCAAAATCTGTTCCTGGGTCTGGTGGGAGGCTTACCCTTAATATCTCAACCGGGAGATGGGACCAATGGCCCCCCAGATATTATTTTTTGGGGGGTACATGATGACATATCATTCTCTGGGAAGGTCAAGATGTCATTTTGGGGAGTTTGTTGCACTATCTCAACAAAACAATATCGGTATGCACTTCACATTTGAAATGCAAGAGAGATGTTTACCTTATTCTGGATGTCCTTTTATTATCATAGATCTGAATGGTAACATTCATACAGTTATATATAGGTAACCTACAGCAACCATACAGCCTGTTACACTGGAAAAAGTTACCAATCCATTGCACTGCATGAGAGGATACCGAAAGGTCATTTTTGAGAGTCAGAGAAATTGCTCCAGAGATGAGGACTTTTAGGAGACAGTAGGCATCTTGGAGAGAGAGATTTCTCAATGAGGATATCTTACAAAAGTCCTGGATTCAGCTTTAGGCATGCACAAAAACAAAAATAGGACTACCTCTATTACGTGGCAAGCCCCAGAGTAGATAAAGAGACCAATCTTGCACGTATAGTTGCAACCTTTGATGATTAGAAATCTAGAAATAATCACATATCCTCAAATAATATTGGGGTTTCTTGATGTTAGACCAGGCGATCTAGAAGGTATCTTCCTCCATCCCCTCGATAAAACCATATCGGAAGGGTAGATCCATCAAAAGATACTAGACTTGGTCCTTAGCCTCTATACACCAATTACCCTTCTCAAGGACATGGTTAGAAAGGAAACCAATGGTCATGTTTTAAATGTCGGGCAGAGATGTGTAGGCCTGCCCTTGTATACAACAAACCAAATCCTTTACAAGTGCATCAATGGAAAGCAATTTTTTATCCGTGATTTGCCAATTGTAGTACAGAAGGGTGTAGTGTTATATGTGTATATGCCCCTGCCCAATCAAACTATATTGGAAATAAAACAAGGAGAACATTTAAAAGAAGGGTGGGCGATAATCTGGGGGACATTACAAATAGAAGAGACACCACCAGTTAGCTCGACATGTGTGGGAAATACTTACATTGTGAATGGGAATCTCTGCGGACTTTTTGGTGTTTGAAGTTGTAAGACCATCCCCTAGAGGTGGTGAATGGGGATAGACGAATTCTGTTGTAAGGAGGCCCAACCCAATGGATTTACCGTATGAGATTGCTGTTCAACAAAGTGCTAAAATGCGGACTTTGCAATGCTGGTTGCTTTATTGAATAGACTCTGCTTGGTATCTGTTTCACATTGCTTTGTTCGGTTCGCACTCTCACAGAGGAGCCTATATTGATTTTTCAAGCGTTCTTGACCAAATGAATATGTATCTGTATCATATCTTTAATTATTTATTATATTCATTGATTGCTACAGATTGATAATTTATGTAAGCTGAGGACAATGAATTTTTGTACCACCGTTGTCGTTTCTTGGCTCCGCTTTTAAGCCGTGTCTAACATGTATGTTATGTGTTTTGCTCGGTGTATTCATTACAGATAGTTTCGCTCCACATTAGTTTTTTCACCATACATCAAGGCAGATGAAATGGCGTCATTAAAGGGTACATTTGCCAAGTCTTTGACTGTGTGGTTGCTGGTCGGTGGGTGCGGTTGGGAGTGTATCTGGACTCTAGGATAGCTAGGATTACAAGATGGGCACTGATTCCGGGTGTCTGGTAGGAAAAGCACTGGGTTTTCCTGAAATGCGCAGTGTACTATTCTGAAACGCCGGGCGCCGCGTGGTCGCGGTGTGACGGTTTTCGCATATACGCAGTGTCGATTCCGGGGGCCCTTGTGATAAAACCAGGAAGTGGACATGGTATTTCACTTCAGGACTGCGCAGCTGAATATCGGAAACGGCGGGATACCATGAACAGTGAAATATGCCTACATTTCTATTGGGAAATGGAGACGGGCATTAATCATTTACCATCCATTTATGCAAACACTGGGGATCATGTATATTATACATTTGAGGGGTCATTTAAGACATATAAGGGAGACAGAGACATCTTCTCTGTATACTCTTATCTTGGGTGCAGGCATGCTAGAGGTGCTGCGGGGATTACATCGTCGTCATACCCGGCAGCACTTAAGCTAAGTATCGGTTCACTTATCCAACTGGAATGGGAAGTACTTGTGTTGTAGTATATGCGTTGTAGATAGCGTATTCTTTTCCAAGCGAATTTAGAATCCCCTGATGAAACCTAATACAGTTCGGGGGAAAAACGCGTCGGGTAGCGGGGATTTAAAGGTTTTTTTACACCATGTAGGCATTGCCCTGTTTTAAAGCGGAGCCGCTCTTTTCGGGGCGTTTTACTCCACTGGGGCAGTGACATATGGTTCACTAGGTATGGTGGAAATATAGGGGTTAGATATTAATATTTTAAAGTTAGTAAAAGTTATTTTTTAAAACAGGGTTTATTATTTGCAGGATTTTTTTGTTTAAAATCCTTTTGTTATATAGAATTTTGAAAAGTATTTCTTATATTATGGCCATTTTTTAAGTGGCCCTGGGGGATAAAGAGAAATGGCGAACTGGGGCAAGAGCGGTGTTTCAGATTTGGGGGTGAGTAAACCCAAAAGTGTTCTTCAGACTTAAGGGGTTTTTAAAAAACTAATACGGCTTACGACCCAAATAAATCTGGTGGAGGCAAAACATTAAGCATTATATAACAGAAAAACCAAGTGGACTTAGAATCTATATAACACCTGCCAAAATTAATCACAGTCTGATTTTTGTTTTGGGTGGGAAACAGAATTTAAATAGATATTCAGTAGGACTTATGAAAATCTTTTAAAAGGGGGAAAATAAAACATTAGAAAGTACCTCAAAACGTAAAAAAATTTGATAAACAGCATAAATTAAGGGGACCTGATTACCGGAGAGAAAAAAGCCTAAAAATTTTATAAAAAAATCAGACGGGGATAAAGGCACGGAAACGTAAAAAAAATATCTAAGGGACCTCCAAAATTTAAAAAAGGGGGGAGAGCCTTTAATTTTTAAAATAAAGCCCCCCACCCCAAAGAACATTGTAAACTACGCAAAATTTTTCAGATCCCAAAAATACAAACAACACAAGATCTGGGGGAAAAAAGAGGGACAGCAAAAAGGGGGCCACGCCAAAATTCGGGAAAGGGGGGGAGAATATGGATTATTTTGCCCCCCTATCCTCTGGCAACTCCAATAAAACCCCCCCCCCCTTTTTAGGGTGGAGAGGCCCCCATCTGGCCTGAGACATTCGAAAAAAAAATAAACACCAG
>JAODAL010046483.1:0-30875 GCA_025379985.1 Phyllomedusa bahiana | reverse complement strand
AATTTTTAAAGACCACTATCTTTTATAATTTTGTAATCTTATTCATTCAGTGACATCAATGGGCTTTTTGTGGCATTAGTTGCCATCAGTTATGCTCCCTACTGTCAGACTGGCAGAAAGAACAGTGAAGTTTTCGATGGTATTTTTCTCAGGGAACGATAAATTAACCTCTTACAGATCCCATCTCAGTTAATAGGGTCAATTATAATTTATTAAACTTATGTTTTGATCCATTCCAACGTCGACAGTAGGTAGCTCATGAAGGAAGTTACATATCATGACCGGAATTGGTGGGCATAAAAGGTGTGCGATAAGCTTTCTGCACCCATATTCACTTTGCTGTTTGGGATAAAAGGGGCAAAGGTGATAATTGTTGGCTTTCGGGCCAAGGGTGATGGTATTTCTAAAGTTGTGCAGTTCATAAACTGTTTGCGTGCTACTATGGTGAAAGTATATTGTGAGTGGACAAATTACTTGATTAAAAATAAGTGATGTGGAAACTGCAGTGCACCACATGCAATTGATGTGAGAGGACATCATTGGCTAAGAAGTTGCATAAAGGCGAATGGACACGCCATAATTGAGCAGCTTATTGTCAAATTGAACCAGGATGCTGCTAGACGTGTGCCTAATATAACAGTTCAGTTAACCCTGCTGTCTATTTAGCTTCAAAGCAGAGAGATGGTCACTGCATCTCTGTTATCTTTGGCAGGATATGCTTTAATCTTCATGGCAGTATCAGAATTGGACCTCCATTAATTTGCAAAGTGTTGCCTTCTGCAATGAGTCACATTTTCTGCTTTATCAAACGGATGGACGTTGGCATGTCAGGCGAGAAATATTATAAAGTCCCTGCAACCACTGTTAGGAGAACACAAGCTGGTGTTGGCAGCGTTATGATCTGGGGAATGTTTTTTTGGTATTCTCTGGGCCCACTTATTAATGTGGAAAACATTCTCAACCTATTTGGGCATAAATCCATTCTTACAGAAAGCCCATTCATGCTAATTGTCTTATCTAGGGTGGATGGGATCTTCTCGTAAGACAATGTGACATGTTACACGGCAAAAAATGTTTGACCAAGACTTCCAAGTATTAGACTGGCCCTATTATTCCCCCGACTTGAACCTGACTTGAGCATTTGTGAGATCACCTTGATCATCGTAGTCGCTTTATGGATCCCCTTATGCACCCTCCAGCCGCTGTGGGATGTACTGCAGTCAGCCTGGCTCCAGGTACCTGGGAACTCCTGGGACCTTATTGGGTCACTCCCAGCCTGTCTAGCTGCTGTGACTGCTGCACACAATCGTTATTTGGGATATTATCTGGTGGTCATAATAATGTGACTCAACTATGTATATGCCAGTCATTTGCTTTGTCAGCAGACATTGTCATACGATCATAAAACAGTAAGGGCGACATGTATGAATGTTGGCGCTGACAAATCAGTTCTAAATCGCTTTAAGGCAGTGTAGACTGCGCCAGAATGTATGAACCTTCATACATACAGGCGCAGTCTAGTGCCAATACGACAAGTCTGGCTCAGACACCAATTTTAACTTGGTCTGGCTGTTCTAACTGTTCTGCGCCTAGATTTGGCGTCAAAGAATCATTAATGTGTCTACTTCAACGAATGTGGTGCGACACATCCCCAGAACGTCCCTAATTGTTGGCGCATTAAAAAGTGTAGTTGGCGCATTACTAAGAGACTTATCGCGCCAAAGTTTGGAGTGCATCTGTTCAAACATTCCTTTTGGCTCAAAGTACACCAGAAAACTGGCGAAGCCCTGTTCATATATGTCACCCTAACTGTCTAGGATAAGAATTAATAAAAATCTTTGATTAAAATATATAACAAACATGATAAGATCTCCCAAATGTACTGTCCCAACATATAATTAACAGCGTATGTTACCCATTGACTGCCACTGTAAAAAATGTACATCACACCAAATTTAGATTTCTCAGTAACCCTTTGTCTTGACAAGCTTTTAAAACACTGGAATAAACAAAGCTGAAAGCATACTACACAAAAAAAAGTCAAAATGGATACTCAGGCTCATTATAGAGAATTGGACACATTAGGCTATGTTGGGAGATTTTCCCACTTTGTAAACTGAACAATACCTAAATAGCTTTATAGCAAGTATAGAGGTAACTCCATACATACGGAAATATGTTGAAATAAACTCTCTGATGTGGCAGTCCCCTGTGCAAATATATAAATGCCAACATAGGGCACATCCAAATGCAGACAGCTTTCCTTTTGGCCAGTGTCAGACTTGGTGCCCACCAGTGGGGTTGATTCTTGGGGCTATTTCAAGGTGCCCACCCTAGAGCTAGTGTACATGACTCTTGTATTCTGCCTCTCTTTCTCTGCCTTTTTCCCTTAACATACGTTCCGGGCCTGCCATGTCCAGATATCCATCATGCCCAGGGGTTTTCCCCTGCTTCCCAGTCCTAGCTAGTTTATGGCAATATAGGCTATAGTCTCTGTAGCTAGGAAAACACTTAAACTAAACTAAATCAAAGGATAAATTTACTATGAAGGCATAAAAGTTATCTTGTTATTTTCCTTCAGAGAAGATCTTTTCATGTTCCTTCTTACTTTACTTTTAACATGCAATCTTATTTTTTGTGGATTTATCTATTTTACAGTAAAATAGCTTGCTGCTAGGATCTGCCAAACTGAAGGTCTGCTTTCTACCAATTACCTCCTGAGAAATCTGATCATAACTTCGTGCTGATAGGTCTGGCAATGAAATCTACATTTCATCAGATATGAGAATGGAAGCCATTCCTTATCGCTCAGTAAATTAATAGTATACGCATTCAACTGTGTAAAAACAGTATGTTCTGCTGTGATTATATGTAACTGAGCATCTGAAAGACCTTGTTAATTAGCCATGAAGCCAATATAAATGCAAGACGAACTCTACAAAGAACATTAAAATAAGCGCAACATAATATATGAAATTCTTTTTCTACCCATTAACTGCTAGGAAATAAAAGAAAATTTGTTTTCCCTTTAAGTCGCTTTTGTTTCTTTATCTCCTCTGCCTTGAGAATTGTTTTTCCTACTGTAAGCATATAGGGCGACATGTATGATTTTTGGTTCCCAGGCGCCACTTTTTATGCGCCCAATATTAGTGTAGAATGCGCCTGAATTTATTAACCCGTTCTACTGCGGGTCATAAATCAGTCAGTTCTGGCTCAGGTAAACCACTTTGAAAGTGGTTTACCTTTTCTAGCAGTAATGCGCCTGGAATTTCCGTACTGAAGCTATAAATCTATAGTTTCATATGGTTTTAGTGCGCCCCACCTCCCGCATGCCCCCTGAAATCAGTTGCATTAAAAGTGCTGCAGGTGCTCTGTAATGCACCTGATATTGGCGTGCAGTCGTTTTAAATCTATTGTGAACGGGACTGCGCGAGATGTCGGCTGAAAAGACGCCAGACTTCTGGTGCAGCCCCGTTCATACATGTTGCCCATAATGTCTAGACAAAATTTCATAACCAAGTCCTTAGTCAATTCTTTTTCTCCAATTTTATTGTTCAGTACTGTGGACTGGACCATAACTTGACATACTTTTAGCCACATTGAGCTGGCTATTCCACCCAAGGATGATTTATGACTGATCTCGATGCCACCATACCTTACTTAGACTGCCCCTCTCTTACCAAGTGAACACCACACCCTGCTTTCTCAGTCTGCTCCCTATACTCCCTTTTGTTAAACTGTTTTCCATGGCTTCATATTTCACATACTGCTCCCCATGGTTCTCCCTCACATAGTTTGTTCACAATGCCCCCCCTGTTACATAGACTTCACCCCTTGCTTCTCTCTCTCTCTCCCAAATTGCTCCTCATGGTCGTCCTTCACATAATTTGTTTTGCACGCCCCCCTTCTTTTGCACCGAATTCTCCTTATGCCAGTCTCTCTCATTCCCCATTGCCTTACCTCACAAAGATTGCTAGCTACATTATGGATCCACTTTTTCACATTTTTCACCTGCTCCCCACACAGAATGCTCCATATGTCCCCCTTTCACAGACTATTTCCCTTTTACTACATCATTGGACCCTACCCTACACCTTGTAAAATACATGCAATTGAATGCAAATATTCTTTATATACTGTGATACAGTGACAGGGGGAGTAGTGGAGGGAAGGTATATTTCCCCAAGAATGCTGTCATATGCGGCCTTAGGAAAGGTATGGACCAGTGCGTGTCGCCGAGTGGCCTGGGCTTGGTGAAGGGAAGCCGACATTTGTTTGTGTCAGTAGATACTGACATGTAATATAAGCGGTTCCAGTCCCACTTTATCGGGTCGGCTTTTCTGGAGTGGTCAAAGAGCCGGGTGGGTGGCCACTCCCACGCACCAGGTGTGGGTCTGGTGCCAGGCCTATAAAGCCTGAGTCTGCAGGCCTGTCAGGGCTGACTGGTGGTTTGCTGGAGCCATAGTTGTAAGTAGCATATGCTATGTGTCTTTGCAGCTTTTCCCAGGGTCACTGAGTGTGTCTCTGGTATAGTTAGGACTGTCTCGTGTATAGTTAGCGCTCAGCTGAGCAGGTTTTGTTTTATGTTTTATGCCTGAAGTTAAGGCCGTGTTTTGTTTATGTTTATCACATAAATAAACCAAGGCACAGCCTGGACTTGAACTTTACTCAGTGTGTCACTGCCTCTGTCTGTGGAAGCCCAGCCTGCTACCTGCTCTGGACGCTGATCCCTCACATATGGTTCTTCGGATGCGGGCACCCAGACTTAAAGAGACATACACACAGTTTCGGTTGCTAAGGGCGACGACAGTGGAAAAGTGCCTGGATCGTGCTAGAACCTTATGTCCTGGATAAAAGCGGCAGCTGCACAGCAGTCAGAGACCGCCAAGATGGATGAGCTTCTGAAGCAGCTGATACAAGCGAACAGTAGCCTCCAGTTGATGACCGCAAACCAGCAGAAGGTGCATGAAGAGGCCATGCGGGCCCAGGCAGAAACCAACGCCCTTCTTGTGGACTGGCCTCCCATGAAGTGGGGGTGGTGAGGTCCCTAATGCATACTGTAATCCTAGGGAGGGATTTCCCCCTGTTTTGGGACTTGTGGCACAAGAAGGTTGCATGTGTGGTTAATAACTGTACTGATGTTAATGCATGCCCTGCTATGGATCCAGAACCATTTGACCCCGATGCCATGGCTCAGGCAGTAGGGGTTACCCTAGAAACGTGAAACTTTTCCCCTAATGGTTCTGGCAGGTGAGACCGAGGAACAAGAGGATGTGGCGGTTATGCCTGACCTTGAGGTCTCACGGGATAATTTTGGGACCGCTCAGCTCAGAGATCCCACCCTAGTGAAAGCTAGGGAAAATGTTAAGGTTATAAATGGGGAACCTCAATACCCAGGGGCGAATACTGTGTTTCCTCACATGGCAATAAACCAGGAGCTCTTGTATCAGGTGGACAAAGTCCATGGGGAGGTGGTGGAGCAGCTGGTAGTGCCACAGCCTTTTCGGAAAATGGTTTTGGACCTCGCACACAAGCACGTGCTAGGGGGTCATCTGGGCAGCGAAAAGACAAAGGAGCGCATCCTCCAAAGGTTCTTCTGGCCAGGGGTGCATGGGGATGTAAAGCGGTACTGTGAGTCCTGCCCTGAGTGCCAACTAACAGCTCCCATGCCCCATTACAGGAGTCCCCTGGTGCCATTACCTATAATAGAGGTACCGTTTGAGAGGATCGCAATGGACCTCGTTGGCCCGTTAGTGAAGTCTGCCCGAGGCCATCAATATATATTGGTGGTGGTGGACTACGCCACACGTTATCCTGAGGCCATACCTCTGAGGAACACCTCCTCAAAACTTATTGCCAGGGAATTGTTCCATATGTTTTCCCGTACTGGCATTCCAAAAGAGATCCTTACTGATCAAGGGACCCCCTTTATGTCAAAGGTCACCAAGGAGTTATGCCAGCTCCTTAATATTAAGCATTTGCGCACGTCAGTATACCATCCTCAAACTGACGGTCTTGTGGAAAGATTTAATAAGACCCTGAAGAGTATGTTAAAGAGGGTGGTCAGTAAGGATGGTAAGGACTGGGACTGTCTGTTACCTTATCTAATGTTCTCAGTCCGGGAGGTTCCTCAGTCGTCCACGGGATTTTCTCCCTTTGAGTTAGTTTATGGGCGGCGTCCCCGGGGTCTTCTTGACATTGCCAAAGAAACCTGGGAGCAAGAGTCTACACCCCACAGGAGCGTAATAGAACACATCTCCCAAATGCAAGACAGGATTTCGGCAGTTATGCCTGTAGTCAGGGAACATCTACAGCAGGCTCAGGAAGCTCAAAGCCGTGTGTATAATAGGTCGGCCAAAGTAAGGAGCTTCAACCCAGGGGATCGGGTGTTGGTGTTAGTTCCTACTGTAGAAAGTAAGTTCCTGGCTAAATGGCAAGGGCCCTATGAAATCCTTGAGAAAGTAGGAGATGTTAATTATAAAGTATACCAGCCCGGTAGACGCAAGCTGGAACAGATTTACCACGTGAATTTAATTAAGTCTTGGAAAGACAGGGAGACCCTGGCTGCAGTAGGTACACCTCATAAAGTGACCCCGGAAGTATGTGTGTCAGAGTCCCTGTCAAAATCCCAAAAACAGGAGACCCTGGAGTTCATCCAAAGGAATACTGATGTGTTCTCAGAACTGCCAGGGCGTACTAACCTCATAAAGCCTGACATTGTCACCGAGCCAGGAGTAAAAGTCAACTTGAAACCTTACCAGAAGCTCGTAGGCGAGCAATATCTGAGGAGGTTAAGAAAATGTTGGACCTTGGCGTGATCGAGGAGTCCAGAAGCGAGTGGTCGAGTCCAATTGTACTCATCCCAAAACCAGATGGCTCATTACGCTTCTGTAATGATTTTCGGAAGCTGAATGAGGTTTCCAAATTTGACGCGTACCCAATGCCGAGAGTGGACGAGTTAATTGAGAGGCTGGGTCATGCCAGATATTTCTCCACGCTTGATCTTACTAAGGGCTACTGGCAGGTTCCCCTGACAGATAGGGCCAAAGAAAAGACGGCTTTCGCCACACCAGATGGATTGTTTCAATATGTCTGCCTACCGTTTGGCTTGCATGGGGCTCCAGCTACCTTCCAAAGGTTAATGGATGTCGTCCTTAAACCCCATCGTCGTTATGCATCAGCATACCTAGACGACATAATAATCTTTAGCGAGGACTGGGACAGCCATCTACCTAAGGTACAGGCAGTACTTAACGCCCTTAGAGAAGCAGGGTTAACAGCCAACCCTAAGAAGTGCGCCTTGGGTCTAGAAGAAGCCCGGTACCTGGGTTATATAATAGGTAGGGGCATTATAAAACCGCAGGTAAATAAGGTGGAGGCGATACAGGGCTGGCCACAACCCACAACAAAAAGGCAAGTAAGGGCCTTTCTAGGTATAGTGGGTAATTATCGCAGATTCATCCTGAACTTTGCGAGTATAGCAGCCCCACTAACAGACCTGACAAAAAATAGTAAGAGTGTCATGGTCGCTTGGAACCCGGAGGCGGAGAGGGCATTTCAGGTGTTAAAGCTGGCTCTGTGTAAAAGGCCAGTCCTAATTACCCCAAACTTCAAGAGAGAATTTGTTGTACAGACCGATGCGTCTGATGTGGGACTGGGTGCAGTACTTTCCCAGGAGGTAGACGGTGAAGAGCATCCAGTCACGTATTTAAGCAGGAAACTCACACCCGCAGAGAGGAACTATAGTATTGTGGAACGGGAGTGTTTGGCCATCAAATGGGCCCTGGAGTCCCTCAAGTATTATTTGTTAGGACGCCACTTTCGGCTAATCACAGACCACGCTCCATTAACTTGGATGTCCCAAGCTAAAGAGCGAAATGCGAGAGTCACCAGATGGTTCCTCACACTGCAAAATTTTAGTTTCTCTGTGGAGCATAGGGCAGGGAAACTACAGGGCAACGCTGATGCGCTGTCAAGAACACATTGTTTGGTGGCTAAGTGTGTCCGACCCCACAGGCTCGAACAGAGGGGGAGGGTATGTGAGACAGTGACAGGGGGAGTAGTGGAGGGAAGGTATATTTCCCCAAGAATGCTGTCATATGCGGCCTTAGGAAAGGTATGGACCAGTGCGTGTCGCCGAGTGGCCTGGGCTCGGTGAAGGGAAGCCGACATTTGTTTGTGTCAGTAGATACTGACATGTAATATAAGCGGTTCCAGTCCGCTTTATCCGGGTCGGCTTTTCTGGAGTGGTCAAAGAGCCGGGTGGGTGGCCACTCCCACGCACCAGGTGAGGCTGGTGCCAGGCCTATAAAGCCTGAGTCTGCAGGCCTGTCATGGCTGCTGGTGTTTGCTGGAGCCATATTGTAAGTAGCATATGCTATGTGTCTTTGCAGCTTTTCCCAGGGTCACTGAGTGTGTCCCTGGTATAGTTAGGACTGTCTCGTGTATAGTTAGCGCTCAGCCGAGCAGGTTTTGTTTTATGTTTTATGCCTGAAGTTAAGGCCGTGTTTTGTTTCCGTTTATCACATAAATAAACCCAGGCACAGCCTGGACTTGAACTTTACTCAATGTGTCACTGCCTCTGTCTGTGGAAGCCCAGCCTGCTACCTGCTCTGGACGCTGATCCCTCACAATACATACAGCTGAAAGCTCTTAAATGTCAAAATGAGTAAACTTCTTGTTCAAAAATGTGAAAAGTGCATCAGTGCATTGGTTACAAGCTCTCTATTTCTAATTCCTATACCAGGAGTTCTTTACCAGCAGTATCTCTCCAGGTACTTTCTCTAAAATGTTTTAGTATGTAAGAAGAGTCAAATGGATGTGTTGATGGTAACCCCTTTGTATGAAGAAAGGTGACCTATTGCTAGTTCTGGTATTATGGGTAGCCTACTTGTGAATACCTGGATAAAGAGAGGGTTAAGTAAAAGATATGCCCAACCTTTAGGTTGTGTCTACACAGCAATGTTAAAATGTCGTCCAAAATCCAAAGGCATTTTAACATCGCTGGACCGCGGTTTTTGCTGCAGATCTGCGCTAAAAACCATGGTTGATTTTCAGATTTGCCATCGGCCCCATATATTCAAGATCCAACAGGTTTGAAAATCCGCCAGATTTGTCATTGCAGTCTACACAGCACTAGGTACACTCAGATTTTCGTCGGATTCTAAATACTTTTTACGGCGTAAATCTGATGAAAAACCCATGCTGTGTAGACATAGCCTTATGGTGTTTTTACCTGGTGCCTTTTTTCGCTTGCAGTACTGCACTGCATGGAAATTGCCTTTATTACTGGCGAGCTCCTTTCAGTAATCTAAACTGTTTGGAAAGAAGTTACAAGTGAGTAATCAATTACTGTGTTTAGAGTCTGCAAGACTTTAAACACAATAAGGCTATGTCTACACAGCATGCAAAACGATCGTAGGTTTTTAGGATTCTAAAACCACTGAAAATCCAATCATTTTGCTTGCCCATAGACTTTAATGGAAAAAACAACCTGTAGGCTACACAGGTCATTTTTTCCTGATCGATTTCTGGCGCTAGCGTATTTAGGAACATGTTCCTAAATACGTCGACTAGAGATGGGCGAATTGATTCTAACGAAGTGGACTTCGTTTAGAATTTCAGGAAAAACTTCGGTTCTGAACGAAGTCGAAGTTTGGGGTACTTCGGGTGAACGAAGTGTGCTTTTCATTGATAAAATGGCTGCGAGCACATGGCGTTACATGGGGCAAAGAACTCTGGGAGGAAGAAGGGCATAGCCTGCATGACATGTGCAGAGATGAAGCCAATCAGAGACCGGCGGGATTCTGTGACGTCACCGCACTATAAGAGTACGGGCGCGACGCTGGGAGCTCAAAACCGCTCTCACTGTATAAATCAGGGAAGGTGCTGCCGCGGCTGTTTTGTTACTGAACTGATTTTTATACAGCGAATTATGCGGGGTGTCTCATCTTGTCCCAGAGACTGCTTCTCTTAACGTTCTATTTCTGATTTTTTTGGGTATTGGATCTGAAATCCAGTGTGCGTCCACTGCAGCTGCAATATCATTTAAACCCTATCTGCTCACAGCACATTGAATATCCAAGGGGGATCTAAGCCGTTCCTGTTGTATTCATTTAAAGATACGCGTTTTTACAATACAAATACCACTTCATTTTTGGCTGCTCAATTCTTTGGCGCAATTTACATCCAGGAGTTAATTAAGCGTTGTTATTCGCTGTGGTGACTCCAAAAAACCGTCATTTTCACCGCCCAAAATATATCTTTTTCCTGTGGCCTAATTCAAAGCAAAGGTTAATTACAATTTTATCTCTTGTTGTGTGGTGTAAAAAACACCGCATTGTAACACGCTAAAAAGCTAGTAGTTTGTGGTGGCTCATTTCTTTGGTGCAATTTACATCCAGGGGTTAATTAAGCGTTGTTTTTCAATCTGTTGTGAATCCAAGAAACCGTCATTTTCACCGCCAAAATTTTATACATTTTTCCTGTAGCCTAATTCACAAGCAAAGGTTAATTACAATTTTATCTCTTGTTGTGTGGCGTAAAAACACACGCATTGTAACATGCTACAAAGCTAGTAGTTGTGGTGGCTCAATTCTTTGGCGCAATTTACATCCTGGGGGTTAAATAAGCGTTGTTTTTTGCTGTGGTGACTCCAAGAAACCGTCATTTTCCCACCAAAATATATTTCAATTTTTCCTGTAGTCTAATTCACAAGCAAAGGTTAATTACAATTTTATCTCTTGTTGTGTGGCGTAAAAAACACCGCATTGTAACACGCTACAAAGCTAGTAGTGAGGCCAGAACTGCCGCTGTCATCTAGCGGCCGTGTGTCGTTCAGCAACCCAAGGGTTCTTGATTGGTTAACTAGGACATCCACTTCCTCCCAGATGACATCTGAGAACCCCAGCCAAGAGTCGGTGGGAACGTCAGACACAACCCTTAGTTGGCATGACCCGGGAGCGGGTCAGCGTTCCTCACCTGTCCTCAACCTGCCTCTGTCCTATCCGCTTCCCTCAGCCAGAGATCTACTATGTGGTCTGGGCTCAGCGCCACTATATAGCGAGGATGAACAATTTGAGGAGGGCAGTCAGCAGCTACTTGGCAGCGAAGAAATGGGGCCAATATCCCCTGCTTCTAGCAGTAGGCGGCAAAATATAGATGTTGAGAGTGGCATGGGAGGTATGTTTGTGAGGGGTCCGCCTCTGCATACCAAGACCGGTGATGAGGACAGCAGTGACGATGAAACACAAATAGATGATGATTTTAGCCCACCGCACTTGGGAGCGGGTGAGGCAAGGGCTTCATCATCGTCAG
This sequence comes from Phyllomedusa bahiana, assembly GCA_025379985.1. Taxonomy (NCBI): domain Eukaryota; kingdom Metazoa; phylum Chordata; class Amphibia; order Anura; family Hylidae; genus Phyllomedusa; species Phyllomedusa bahiana. The sequence goes on along the minus strand of JAODAL010046483.1, from coordinate 19,559 downwards.
GAGGAAGAGGGCGTCAGTTTGCGCGTCAGGCAGCGGGGCAGCCAGCAAGTGGGTCGTGTGGCCGTGAGTCAGCAGGATAGCAGCAGTGTGAGGTCGGGACCCAAGCGGCCACAGGATAAAAAACCCGCCCTTTGCAGGGCCAAGAAAGTAGCGGCACATGGGCTCAGTAGGGCAGCGGCGGCAGTAGTCTCTCAGTTTCGGAGCATTGGCGGTAAATCGATACTCGACAGTGTTGGCAGTTCTTTGCTAAGACACCGGAGGAGCCGAATATGGGTATTTGTAGAATCTGTAAGCATAAAATGAAGCGTGGCCTGGGTGCTAACTTTGGCACAAAGTCCCTGCGTCAAACACATGCAGCCCTCACCATCCGGTGGCCTGGGAGAAACGTGGCTCAGATGTGGTGGTCCATCCTGCCGCCGCACAACAGCAGCAGCAGCCAGCAGCAGCAGCGCCCAGTGGCACGAATGCCATTGCAGCCCGTCAAGGCTCCCCCACCTCTGCAGAAGGGAGCTGTTTCTCTTTGACATCATTCCAGATGCTCCTGCCCTCGCTACTCATGGCGCCAGCGTACGTTCAGCGAGGCGATTTTCAAAGAGACAACAGTATGTGTCCAACCATTCAAAGGTGCGAGCTGCAGTACCCCTGTCCCAAGTTGTTGGTGCTGCAGTCCCCCCCTTTCCCAAATGGGGACTCTGCACCGTTCGAGAACTAAGGCTTGTCCCGAGCCGAGATGGAAAAACCAAGCCGTAATTTCTTTTCATAATATGTGAACAGTAGGTGGGCCAGCCCTTTGGGTTATGGTTTGTTAAAAGGTGCACGGGCAGCGCGGACGTCTGGAAAGCTGAAAACTACGGTCAGGGCCGTACATGTCCTTTAGGGCCCCGGGGTTAATGTGCTTCTGGGCCCCGGCCCCACCCAAAAACTTGGGACAGGAGACGCCGCTTTCTTTTCCCGTTGTCAACTGCGGCTCCCGCGCCAAGTTCCCCTCCTCCCCCTCCACCACCACACCATTTTCCCGCCTCCACAATACTGCTCCATCTACCACATGTGAGGGCACAGGGTTTGCAAAAAATTTTTACACCCCGGGGGTTCCTCGGGGGAAAAGAAGTCACACAGGGGAGGAACTGCCCCCGCGTCATGCACAAGAAAACGATGGTGGCTTTCTCCCGCAACTGCAAATCGGAACCATTTGGGGAGGACAATGGAGAAAGGTGTTTCCCCGTGCACCCGGGAGGGATGGTCCATGCGCCCTGCATGGAAAATTGTTCAATTGGTTTTGAAAAAGGGTTTTGAATCTTCCACGGATCTTCAGAAATTCTGAAAATGGCCCGGAAATGTGCAGCCTTCATCCATTCCCACAAAGCCGAACACCCTCCTCGAGTTGCAGCGAGAAAAGGCCTCCCCAACAATCTGATATGCATGTTTCCCACCCCTTGGAATTCCAGCTTGCCCTGTTGGACCCACTGATAACAGAGAAAGGCCATTAAAAATTTTTTTTTGATCCCGCGGACAGAGTACTCCCTGTGTAACTTTGAGTACAGTGGGAGCCTGCGTGACACCCGCCGTTTGCTGAGGACATTCGAGGGGGCCCGTTATTTGTCAGTCGCCAGGACTACGGGATGATAATGTCATTCCACTGCTTCATGTCCTGGAACAATGCTGAAAAATCTGTCTGGGAGGGGACTGGAGACGTGGCGACTACATCTCGCGGCCACTGAGTCCGTGGGACTGAAAGGGAAAGGAGGAGGAGGAGGACAGTGGAGCAAAAAGCATGTGTCTGGTGAAATGAGTGGTTTTCTACCCAGGTGACAAGAGAGGAGGAGCAGGAGCAGCTGTAGGAGGTAGATGGAGATGGGGGAAAAGACGAGGCAGTTTACCCCCAAGCACCGTGGCAGTATACAGTGGAGATGGAGGCAGGGAGCCCCTCGGAGTCACTTGTGCAGATGGCGCAGCATGCTGATTTGCCTGGCTAGTGACAGCCGAATAGTCAGCATCCGGCAGGGGGGATGACTTCTGGCTCTCCACCCTATTGGACCCTTGCTACCGGTCCAAAAGGGGAGCCTTTTTCCCAGCTATTGAGAGGGAGGACAAACTAAAAAATACTATGGGGAAAATCCCCCGTAGTCAGTTGGCCCCCGGGCCTATGATGGCGGCATCGTCCTCCCTTGACAGGTAGGGCCCGGGGGGGGTTCTTCGCGCCCCCTTTATTTGAGGGGGTTTTGCCAGGGAAAAAGGGGGGGGGGTCGGAGCAGTCCCCAGCTCTTTCAGCAGCAACCAAAGTCTGGAGTCACTGATGACCCAGTTCCCTTTAAAACCCCCCTGTGGGAAAGGGGCAGTGCCCAGCAAGCAGGAAACTGGGGGGCCCTGCCCAACGGGTTTGGGTGGCCTATTGGGTTTTTGCACTCTCCCCACCCCAGTTAAAAAGATCTGCTGGACTATGGGCACCCCAAACTGGATGTGTGGCCACAATTTTGCCGATTTTGGCAGTGGAAATGCTGTCCCCCCCGGCCAGTTAAGTGTGGGCATCAGAGGGGTGTTCAGTGCGGGGGGGCCTTCTTTACCCAAGGAGAACCCGTTTGGGCCAGGGAAATGTGGAACGACTGCCTTTGTAAAGATGAATCAGGCGTGGGAATTCGGCCAGGGTTTTCCCCCACCCCAACCCCTTGGGGTTTCAGATTTCCATCAGCCATGACCCGCTCCCCCAAAAACTGGGGGAGGAAATTGGGTCGGGTTCAAATTCCCCTGCCTAAAGCCAACTATTCTGATCCCGCCCCCCGCCTGATGCCAAACATCTGCTGACGTTTCTCCATCTGCCCCCAAACCCATCTTTCCCGGGACGGGTATTCCCAAACCCATCCACACTTTTGTCATTTCCTACTCTGTGGGCCTACTCCTGTTTTTGCCCTTTCCCCAAAGAATGTCATTGTCCCACTGTCTGCCCTCATGCTGCTGCTGTGGTGCTCCCGTGCCTCCACACTGTGTCATTGGCCACTCTGTGGTACTTTTTTTTTGCCACCTCCAGAATGTCATTTGCCACTGCCTAAAACCTTTGCTGCTGGCTTCCCTTTGTCCCCCCCAAAAAAATGTCATTGTGCCACTCGGTGGCCAAAAAAAATGTTTTTGCCCCCCAGAATGTAAATTTTTCCCCACTGCCTAAATCATGTGCTGCTGTGGCTGCTCCCGTGCCTCCACACGGGTGTATTGTCCCCAAGGGGCCCTATTTCTTTTTTCCCACCTCCAAAATTGCATTTTTGCCACGGGTTTTGCCCTTATGCTGCTGGGGGGGCGCTGCCGTGCCCTTCCCCAAAACTGTGTCTTTTTGTGCCACTGTTTTGGCCCTCATGCTGCTGTTTTGGCGGCTCCCGTGACCAAAAACACTGTGCCCTTTGTGCCACTGCCCTGACCTAAATGCTGCTGTGGGGTGCTTGCCGTGCCTACACACTGTGCCCATTTTTTTTTTTTCCCCATTTCCTGTGGCCTAACCTGTTTTTCCCACCTCCAAAATGTCATTGTGCCACTGTCTGACCTCATGCTGTGCTGCCGTAAACCTCCCTCACGTGTCATTGTGCCTGTCGCCCTCATGCTGCTGCTGTGGCGCTGCCGTGCCTTTCACATGTGCCCATTGTCCCATCTTTTGGCCCTTTTCCCCTGTTTTTCCCACCTCAAAAAATTTTATTGTGCCACGGGTCTGCCCTCATGCTGCTGTGGCGGCCCCGTCCCCACCCGCTCTTTTCAAAAATGTTGCCACCGGGCCCTTCAGTTTTTTTTTCCAGTTTTTCTCTGGCATGTTTTTTCAGGAAACTTTCCCCCCTTTCCCTGTTTTTTGGTCATTTTTTTGCCCTCTTAAGTCCCCGGGGGAATTTTATAGTGAAGCGTTCAAAGAGGGGCGGAAAGGTTCTTGCGTGTTTTCAAAAACACAACATTTTTATAAAGGCCCAAAACCCCAAGCCCCCTCTGCATATTTAAGAAATGAAAACAACGTTCTACCAGCCCCCGCGGGCTCTGTGCACCCGGGAAAATTTGCTTTTTTTTTAAAAGTGTTTCGCCCCGAAGTGTTTCGCAACAAAGTTTTTTTTTTCCCGGAAATTGGGGCGAAGTGAACAAAACGAATTTGGGGAAAAATTCCCCCCCCCCAATCTCTAACGTCGACATTTTGCGTTTTGTCATCGGTTTCCCATACAATCAGTTGTATGGGCTGACGGCAAAAAAACAAGAAATGACTGCGGTTTTTGATAAAACAGTGACAAAAAATACAATCATGCATTGGACAAAAACTGGTCGACTCACTTGTAAGGTTGGAATCTCACAAAACAAAAAAAAAAAAATCAAAAGCACACACAATTAATTAAAAAACGTGTTTTCTAATTACTTGCATTTTTGATGCAGTTAAAAATCACAACAAAAACACAGCGTGAGTACCCAGCCTAATACCTTTACAACCAATTTATATAACTGAAAGGAGCTTGCTGGCAATAAAGGCAATTTAATTGAAGTAGCGCATTACCGCAATTGAAAAACTGAACCAAAACCACACAGTGTGAAAGCACCCTTAGAATGTAGAACTTACGATGCCTTTACTCTGTTTAGACACTTTGGGGGACATGTATGTACGGAGCTGCGCCAGTTTTGGGGCTGAAAGGACACCAGACTACTGGTGCAGCCCTGTACATGTCACCCTGCTTGCCCTGTTCACTCCAAAATTAGGCGCATTATCAGGAGCTGGTGGCACTTTGTAATGCGTCTGAGATTGTGGGGCGTTCTGGGGACATGATGCACCACAACCGTATCATTCTACATATTTATGACTGGAGGACAGCAAAACTAGGTGCATTATTGCTGGAACAGCCAGACCAAGTTAAAGGTGATTTACCTGAGCCCTATTTGTCATTTTTGTAGAAAGCACCTAATCTATGACCCTCAGTAGAACAGGTTCATAGATTCAGGCGCATTCTACGCTACTAATGCACGCAAAAAACATGGTGCCTGGGCGCCAAAATACATACATGTCGCCCTTTAAGCTTGGCGGTTACACATAACATATATACAGATGCAAGTACTTGGAAACTCTCACAGTGAGCCATGCACTTAGATAATGGATCATGTAGAAGGCCTTTCTGTTGTTGCAATAAGCCTAAGTACCTTAGTCTATAGCAAAGAAACAAAGGGCCACATGTATGAACCTGTTTAGGTATAAAACTAACTCTTTTGCCCATAGTAACCTAGTAACCTATGGGCTAAAAAAATAAACTTCTTCATTGGAATCCATTAAAAACATCAGCATCCAAAAAGCAAATAGGTCTAACGCATTTCCAGAGGTCTGCCTCCCTTACTCATAGCGGCTATGAATAAGGGAGGCAGACCTCCCGAAACACGTTAGACCTATGTACTTTTTGGATGGTGATGATTTTAATGGATTCCAATAAAGAAATTTAATTTTATGATTGAGATGTCTCGTCACGGTGCTGTACCAACGGTTGCTTGTACATCTGCTTCACGTCTTCCTTGGACGCCTTACATGCACGAACGGGCTATGGACTGATTTTATTTCCTTGGTGAGCCGGCTAAATTTTCTTTTTTTATTACTCAGTCTCTGCACTACTCAGCAGTACTTACTCAGATGACTCATTAGATGCTGATGACAGAGCTGTCTTAGGTATTACAAATGTCTTACAAGACCAGGATGCTTCAGTATTACCTATATCACTCAGCTCAATGCCATTTTACATATTTTATGTTTTTATGTGAAATTCTGAAGTCACACAGTCTCATAGTCACCAATCACCTCTGTCCATGTGGCTTTCCATCCTAGCACTCACCTAACTGCCTGCAATTGCTGTGGCATCTGCCAATCATATTCAAACCACATAAACACATTGCAAGAAAACAACACAATGCTACAAATTAACATTTCACAACAACATGTCAAGATGATGTTCCCTGCAAATAAAGTCATATTACAGTAAATATGCCAAAATATAACATTCCCACAAGTTGGTACCAGTTCTAAGGAGGATAACACACAGACACAATTGGGTTCCTGCTCAGTTCAGTATTAGCCCTGTTTTACTCTTCTTAGGGTATGTTCACACGGGCTAATTATGGCAGGCGTTTTGCAGTGTATTTGCGCTCTAATACGGGAGAGATGTGTGTCGAAATTACGGTAATCCATAGTTCTCACAGAGAACCATGGATTACGCCTCCTCTCCCCGGGCGTACAATATGATCGTATTGTACACGCGGGCAGATAAGTGACATGTCAATTACTTGCGGCGAATACGCGCCGTGAGCAATGACAGTCTATGGGGCCGGCGGGCTGCCGCCACCCCCCCTGCGCTACAGTAATACGCATGTATTAGCACGACTCCCAAAGCGACTGCCGTAATTGCGGCCATACTGTACACGCCACAATTACGCCGTGTGAACATAGCCTTACAGGTAGGTCCATGCCTCTACCATTGTGCACTGTCCTCTTCAATCACATTGCTTACAGAGACCGCCTGATCAAAGTCAGCAGTGAGAATCGCGTGGCACCATTTTGTCAGTGACACCATTAGCAGACCATTCAAGTTTAGGGACGGTTGGTTCTGACTGCAGACAGAGTTCATTCTCTGTCTTTCTCTTTTGACCCAGCACCAAACTTGGCTTAATTTCTTCTACTGAACAGCAGCTGCTCTCTACACACAGACGAACATGTTCATTCTCTTGCCTCTCACCACAACACACACTTCTTGGTTGAAAATCCACCTGACGACTCTTCCACCAATCACACCCACCTACAGGGCTCTCTAGGCTAGCTCTTGTAAGAAATAAAAATGACCTGGCTTCAAACTAAAATTAACTTTAAAATGTAGAATATGTATGAATAATCAAACAATATATTTATTTTTGTTGTCTAAGTTCTTCAAGCTATAACAGGAGGACTTGTGATAACTTCTATAAAAAAGTTGTCGAATTTCCGAAAATATTGCAATTGTAACTTAGATTCATTGACATCTGTGTCATGGTTTTCTGGTTACCCCATCTTCCACCTGGTCACCACGTACTATGTAATATATACTAAGCATATGGGTGTGTCTAAAACAGTCAAGCACCATCCGTTAATTATATACAGCATGCTACAAATATACCCACTTCAGTCATTTTATTTATCCCTATGATCCATACCAAAATAGCTTGGTATGTGCTTAGTAAAATGTGAAATCTGCAATATATATAGTTAGCACATGTACATATCAAACACATCATATTTAACAGCTCCACTTGGCTACTTATTAGCATAAAGTCAGAATTCCTTGCTACCATTTTGCCAAACAGCACAATAGTGCAATTGAACAACCAGCACAAATAGTAATGTTACAATTCACACTAGACATAGCAGGAACTCCTAGAACAGAAGACATTATAGTTAATTTGCACATTAGAATGGTATTAATTTATTTATCGGTTCCATGTGTCTCATATCTCACTGGGGAGAGACACCATATCAGTGTGTAAGGATTTAATCGTCTTTTTGCACTTCACTGGGCATTTGCATATAACACAGGCTTATTGGGAAGAGCTGAAATCTCCAGCACAATCTATTGGATGTAGTAATTCTCAATTCACACTTGACTCACTAAGATTTGCAAAGTAGAAGGAATTGAAACCATGCTAATTATGTTCATCTACAGACAGCTGTTTCAGGGTGTTTGCTCCTGTTCAGTGCAGAGTAGAACTTACTGGCTGACTAAGTGAGAGGCGAGTTAGAAGGGGTAATGTATCTCACTGGGGAGAGGCACCATTTTGTTGTATAATAAATTAATCACTTTTTTGCACCTCACTGGGCATTTGCATATAACAAAGGCTTATGAGAAAGAGCTGAATTCGGCAGTGCCATCTATTGGATGTAGTAATTCTTAATTCATATGTGACTCACTGAGTGTTGCAATGTAAAAAGGATTGAAACCATGCCAGTTAAGTTCATCTACAGACAGTTGTTTCAAGGAGTTTGCTTAGTGAGGCGCAAAAAGGCAATTGAATCCTCACACACTGACATAGTGCCTCTCCCCAATGAGAAACAATACCCCTTCCAAGTCACACTCGCCTCTCACCTAGCTAGGCAGTAAGATCTACTCTACATTGACAAGGGGCAAACACCCCAAAACAGCTGTCTGTACATGAACTTAACTGGTATGGTTTCATTTCCTTTTACATTGCAACGCTCAGTGAGTCACGTGGCGAATTTGTCGCCATTTTCTTTACTAACTAAAACAAAACACTGATCCATATTCTTTTCTTCTTAGCCGTTTTTATTTTCTGATTGTAGATTTCTCAATTCAGTTGTTTATATATGATTGTGATTAAAGCTTTCTTGCCTGCACTGCTTTAACAGCATGTAGAGAGATTGTTTACAGCTCTTCATGCACATAGGAGCTTGTGGACTGGATCAGCCCCATTGACTTCAATTAGATAGTTTCCTATGCAAGCTCTGTGACCAGGTAAGAAGTCAATGTGTAGGGAGGAGGAAAGGGAGAGCTGTGACATCTCCTATTGTGACTGCCAGATCCTGTGTTATCTATACACATTGGTATCACCTTTAAGTGTAATCCTTCTTGTACTGATAATAAGCAGACTACTGAAAATCTCTCTCTACAGAACAGGAAGTATCACACTATTATTAGGACTAGTCGCCAAAGTGAAAACTGCAGGACTTATAAATTATTAAAAAATATTGAAAGTGATGTAGAAAATAAAAAAAATAAATACTCAAAAATTCTTTAAAAAGTGTTTAACATAAAAATGTGATTTAAAGGGAACCTGTCACATAGGTTATGCCCCCTTGCTAAGGGCAGCACAAGCTGGTGTCAGACATGCTGTTTCCAGCACTGTGCCCTTTATTCTGTAAGATGCAGCAGTTTTAGAGCATTTACCCCTCAAATTTTATTCATGAGCAGTTGTTAGCCCCGCCCACAAAAGGCTAGCCCTGCCCACCGAGTTATTCACATGTTTCTGCCTATTCAAAGCAATAGGTTTATCATTTAAGGTGGGCGGGGCTAGCCTCAGGTGGGCGTGGTTTTATAAAAACTGACTCTTTGAATGACTCTTCGAATGACTCTTCTGGCTGAAAACTACAGATCTGAGCATTAAATACACGAAAACTACAGCATCTTAAAGAATAAGCCAGGGGGACATAAACTAGGTGACAGGTTCTCTTTAAACAGTAAGTCATTTTTTGATGACACATTTCTTTTAAAGATTACTACTTTCAATAGATGGCGCTGGCGAGTTCAGCTCTTTCCTATAAGGGTATGTTCACTGGCTTATTATGGGGCGCATTTTGCCGTGGCGTACTGCGCTTAATACGTGGGGAAATGCGTCCCATAATTATGGTAATCCATAGCTCTCATAGAGAACTATAGATTACTCGTCCTCTCCCCGCTCGTACAATATGATTGCATTGTACGTGCGGGGAGATAAGGGACATGTAAATTATTTGCGGCGCTTACGCCCCGCGAGTAATGCATGTCTAGGGGGCCGGATCAGCGCGAGCTCCTGAAACACACGATGTACTGCGGCGCGTACTGAACGCGCCACAGTACATCATGTGAATATACCCTAAGCCTTTGTTATATATAAATTTAAAGACAGTATCACACAGTCTATATGGGGTTCTTTCACAGTTCTCATAACTTCTCATTTTTACCTTCCTTTTACACAGAAATACAGTATTACCATAGATTTTTATGTGCAGCATATTAAATGAGTATTCCCATTTCAGACATTTATAGAACAATCCATAGGAGAACTATAATAAAAGTTCTGAATGCGCACTCTCTGTTTGCTGTGGCTGCTGCAAGAACAAGGAAGGAGGAGAGAGGTGAGGAGAACCCTGTTTTGGAGATATGTGTGGGTTCCTGATGTGAGATTCGCATCTATAAGACATTTATGGGATATGCTGTAGATATGCCTTGAATGCCCAAGATGGAAATACCCCTTTGAGGATCCATACAACATAAATACATAATATATGAATCCATGTGGAAATATAAATCTGAAAAAACACAGCTAGAGGTATACTTTAAATCTTCAGTCAAATGTAACATTTACTAGGTCCCAATGGAATCCAACTATTACAGCTTATACAAGGAAGTCATAAACCACAAGCAGTTACATCGTCTGCTGCTTGGAAGATAAGCACTCTCTCATCTCCATGAATAAAGGTCATACTTTCACATACTCAGCACTCAATTTAATTCATCCAGGCCACAGCATTCCCAAATGAGAGATTGTGTGTTGGGACAAATTCATCAATTAAGGATAAATTAATTGGGTAATATTTCATAATGGAGACTTTAGAATACGTTGAAAGAAAGAAAAAAAAGTCTTTAAAATAGATGACTGCTATGTGTTCTAGAATAAATCAGTGATTGTTTTACTGCACGGATACAGTATTTCATGCTGTCACTTTATAACGTCAGAGAGATCCTTTATCTTCCTGTTATGTATTAGGGTATTTTCACACGGCTTACTGCTGCGCGTATTGTACGTGCCGCAATACGCTGGGTGTTTTAGAAGTACACACTGGCCAGGGTGGGCCGGCCCCATAGACTTCTATTGTCCCTTGGCTCATAAACATGTCATTTCTTTCCCAGGCATTCAATATGCGGGGAAGACGGCCAGAATTCATAGCTCTCTACTAGAGCTATGAATTACCGTAATTACGTGGCGCATTTAGTACGTATTGCAGCAGAATTACGTGCTGAAATACGCCTCGTAATTACGTCGTGTGAACATACCCTTAATCTCTAAAATTGGTAACGTATCACACAGATCTCAAGTCCTATTCCATAAATCATCTTAAGCTTTCCCTCTAATTGGTATGGCCACAACTTTTTTTAAACGAAAAAATGTATGAACAAAACTGACAATTATTGTATCTATAAAATACTGGTGCAGTTTAATCAATACTATCTAAATCCTAGACCGTGTAAAGATAGACTAGACAGTCTTACAATGTGCCACATTTATCATAGTATTGATAAATCTGGCACATGTTACAACTGTGTAGTCTAACTCATACTTGCCAACTCTCCGGTTTTTTTGGGCGGGGGGTCCCGCTATTTGTGGGTCCCCCCCCCCCGCCATCCCGGCAGAGTTGGCAAAACTCCCGCCGCCAGCAGGCAGCGGAGGCTCTTTAAATGACCGCGGCGCCAGAGTAGTGCTGGTGTGCTACTCTGGCGCCGCTGGGCCGTTCCCACAGGCGGGTGAAGCGGCCGCTGCGCCCGCTTCACCGCCCGGAGTCTCGCTGTGCAGGGAGGAGGCAGGAGGGATCGGTCCCTCCTCCCTCCTCCCGCTGTATGTACCTGGCCGGTTTGCGCCGTACATACAGGTCAGCGGCGCAGGGGGAGTGACGCGCGGCTGCACTCACTCCCCTGCGTCGCTGAGGAGATCGGAGGTGTCGGAGCTGCAGGAGCCTTGTCAGGTAAGTGACTTTTATTATTTTATTTTTATCCGCTATAGGGGGGCTCTACCTGTCTACAATGGGGGCAACTACCTAACAACAAAGGGGGGCACTACCTGACTACAATGGGGGCATCTACCTGGCAACAGAGGGGGGCATCTACCTGGCTACAATGGGGCAACTACCTGGCAACAAGGGGGGCCCTACCTGGCAACAGAGGGGGCAACTACCTGACAACAAAGGGGGCACTACCTGGCAACAGATGGGGCACTACCTGGCAACAGAGGGGGCATCTACCTGACTACAAAGGGGGCATCTACCTGGCTAACAAAGGGGGGCATCTACATGGCTAACAATGGGGGCACTACCTGGCAACAGAGGGGGCACTACCTGGCTAACAATGGGGCATCTACGTGGCAACAGTGGGGAAATACCTGGCTAACAATGGGGGCATCTACGTGGCAACAGAGGGGGGCACTCCTGGCTAACAATGGGGGCAACTCCGTGGCAAACATTGGGGGCATACCGGGTTTAAAACAATGGGGGCACTACCTGGCTAAAAATGGGGGCATTACCTGGCTATCAAAGGGGGCATCTACCTGGCTAACAAAGGGGACATCTACCTGGCAACAAAGGGGGGCACCTACCTGGCTAACAAAGGGGGGGAAATCTACCTGGTACAAATTTGGCTCTCCCTGGCTACAGATTGGGCATCTACTTGGCAACAGAGGGGGCATTACTTGGTTACAGAGGGGGATCTACTTGGCTAAAAAGGTGGCATCTACTTGCCTACAAGGGGGCTTTCTACCTGCCTGTAAGGGGCACTACCTGGTTATGGGGGGCTACTACCTGGCTATAAGGGCATCTACCTGGCTTTCTTCCAAAGCCGTTATGCGCCGCCCACTACAATCTCCTGCTTTTTCAATTTCAAAAGTTGGCAACTATGGTCTAACTTTACATTTTTTATAAAATGGCTTACTTTTTTGGTGCATGTTTTGCACACTTAGCCCCCACAAAGCCACACCTCTCTACAGAAGTGATGTACCCTTTTGGCAGACAAGGTGCAGAAGTGTCTGGAAACTGTCTAAAATACAGTGTACGCCATTATCTTGGGTGAAAATTGGGTGATGCCTTGATAAATGTGTCCCACGGTGTCCAACACTTATTGCCATATAATTTCCCCAAAATACAACAGCATTATTTCCTAACAATAAATAATAATCTCACACATTTCCGACTCCATAATGTCATTCAATGGCTAACCATGCCATAATGCAATGTCACATAACACTGACATACAAATCACCTGCAATGTCACATAACACTGACATACAAATCACATAATATCATTACACAATGCTGCATAGTATAATGAATAATGGGGCAATACAGTGCATGAGTAAAAGCTGTATAAATTACTTATTGCTACACAGTATTAAAGTGATACCACAATAAAGTAGTAGAATAATAGCATCAATGTTGAAGTGCTGGTACAATATTTATGGCTCACATTTAAGACATGTCCAGCAGTCCCCACTACACGGGTTTTCCGCCCGGCAGTTTTTCAAACCGCCAGCCGCCGAAAAAAACATTGTGAATGGGAATGGGAAGGGGGAGGGCTTTTCTCCGCTCATTGCGGAGAAAAGCTATGCCCCCGCGGCCGTGTGCACGGCACACAAACCGGTATGTGTCCTCTGCCATATAAACGGTTCCTTATAGTGTCAGCCGTGGTGTCTATGCAGTAAAGTCAGTGTCCATGGAATTGTGTTGGTTCAAGACACTCCCTTTAACAGTGCTAGGCAGGCATAATGCCCTGTACATATGTTATATGATTAATAAAAAAAAACTCTTTATGGGACAATATTATCTTAACTGCATAGCTAGGAAGGAATATAACACTAGAAATGAGTTGTCAAAAATGTATCAATTAATTAAAATACCTGAAGAAAAAACAACTATTATTCAATTGTCTAATCTAGCCCCAATGTTTGGGTGGTCCCCTATTTCAATTTTCAAGGCAGTATCGGAATTGTACCTCTGCTGATTGACAAAAAGGTTTTTTCCGATCAGTCAAATAAGAAGCATCAGAGAACAAACACCTTGAACCAGGGGGAAGAACACATACTGAAAGCAGCATGAGGCTGGTAACATTTCATGCTTCTCTGGCCCCACTCTCATTGGAAGGCTACTTAATGTTTGGGGTATGAATCCACTCTTGCAGAGAACGTACTCCCATACAGCGATTGCCCTCCGGGGGACATGGGAATTAAAGCAAAACAATGTTTTTATGTCCAGGGCTGGAAAATACAACACAGGTTGGAAGAGCAGGACCAAGACTTCCAAGTACTACCTTTCCAACTTAAACCCAACTGGCTTTTGGGTGTAAAAACATTCTGTAAACATTTAAGTACTATGATACCAGGAATTTTGGAGCATTTTTGTTGTTGTTATTCTTCCTAGAAATTCATTACTAATCTGTCCGATAGGTGTTACCAATTGAGGATGTGTCCTTTATAGCATGATATTGTCCAATCAGTGCTGCAGAGATGGATTGAGAACACCCAGCTGACTGATTTAATAATTTCTACAAGGAATGAAAGAAAAATGACACAACACAGAGTTGTATGAGAAGATTCTCCCGAATTGTTATATCATAGAGAATTACTAAAATAGACATGTTAGGAGATGTCACAGCTCTTCTTTCATTCCACCAAATGGGGAATACCGCCTGTATGTTGTCCATTTCCACTATTATGAGGAGCACTGCAGCATCACTGACCTGTCTACAGTATGGTGCAGACATTTTTGAAAGCATGTTATTAGGATTTTTATGAAATTTGTACACTTGTATGAAATAAATATTTTTTGCTAACTGTGGATGTGACCCACTTTTTTCGGGCTCAAATATCGGGGTGTATCGCTTTCCTGTCTTTTTTTCCTTCAACAATTTTACACCTCATACTTCTATTTCACCAAATTACATTTTTATTTAAAAAAATAAAAAAAACCCCTCAAAAAATTACAAAATTTTTTTTCATTTTGCTGCTTATTCCAAAAAACTTCACTTTACTGCACAAAGATCATTGGAGGTCAGGAACTGAGCAACGTAATTCCATGGTCTCAGATTTGCAGAACAACCCATAACAGATGGACACCAAAATTTAAAATTTATAAAAGCTTTATGAAGCTTAGCTGAAACCACTCGCTTTTCCAAACCAAAAATCAGCTAATATTGCTTACTAAGTTTAAATAATCTTTTACCTTGGTAAAGACAGGTTGTATAACTTTCTAGGTGTAGTTATAGTATTCAGTTTTAGCATTAAGGCTTTGCATTGTAAAAATTTACATGGAGAAAAAACGATTTGATATAAGGGATTTCGCAAGTTTTCCCACCTACAAAGAATGGAGAGGTCTGTAATTTTTTATCGTAGATACATTTCAACCTTGAGAAGCAGATTCTAAAAAAAATCCCGAAAATATTTATGGTTTGGATTTTAAATTAAAATTTAATTAAAAAAGTTTTATTGCAGAAATAAGTATTTTAAATTTCCCCCAACTAGCAAAAATTCGGCTCTTAAGAAATGTTTTGGCCAGGTTCACAAAGGGTTATTGCCGAAGTAATTTCGGGGGGGCGGATTTAGCCCCGCCCCCCTCGCCGACCCCTAACCTCTTTTTCACAGCGCGTACACCCCCCTAAATAAGTCATGTCACTTTCCCCCCCCCCCTCTGTATTTGCCGAGCAGGGGGGGAGACGTAAACCAAGTTTTCCCATGGAAAAGTGGATTCTTAATGACTGAACCCTTTAGCCATACGCAGAGCAAATAGGGCAGTACGGCTGAAAAAAGGGCCCAAAAAAACCGGTTTAAACAGGCCTAGTCTTTCTTTAAAAAGCCCCATCCTTCCACTCTTACCTGTATTAAAAAACACATGTTTTAACTTTTACCTTATAAAAGACACCGTCCACACATTCAAACAATCACAAATCCAACCTCTCCACCATGGCCCAAAACCAAATAGCTGTCTAAGAACACCAAAGGGCAAAATTTTGGGGCCTGCACAAAGGGTGGGAGGGGCAACAGGGCAAAAGCAAAAGATTGGTGAGAAGGCAACAACTGTTTTCAATTTTTTAGAGAAGGAAGAAACACAAGAGATTGTCAATCTTTTTCGGGGGGGCTCCAGCAAGATCTCCCCCTCGTGGGGAAGGGACTGAGAAATGTCAGGGATCAGCCCGAACTACACGGGCTCTGGTCAATAAAACACTAGAAAGTTTTAGAGAATTTTTTTTATATAGTGCTTTAAACATTTCACTATACACTGTTCGGCGGGTGCACACACAACATTGAAGGGGCATATTGTCATCTTTTAGGCAGTGTGGGTTCAAGGTCCCCTGCTGGACTGGAGCAATAAAAAGGGGTTTCCCTTGGGACATAAGGGGGACATTAGAAAAAAGCTAGGTCTAAGACTTTCCTTGTTGCCCCTAGCAACCCCAACAAGCGCCCCATTCATTCATATAGTGCCTTAAAAAATGAAAGGGGCACTCTGATTGGTTGCTAGGCAACAAAGAAAGCTTTTGAACAAGACAGTTTTCATACATGTCCCCCTAAGAGTAAATAGCAGTGCAAAAATATTCAGGTCAGTGCATCCTGATGGGACTAACAATTTAATTTACTTAATGACAAAACAGTAGAGTAGCATTTCCAAACTAAGGATTGAAAGCCAATAGAAATTAGATTGACCAGACTTTATGGTGTTTATTGAACATGACCTTCAAGATAACCCTTCCCTCACCATACTACTTATTTATGGTGCTGGCAGGAGCTGGTTGGTCTTAGACAACATTGTAAGAGTGCTGCATAGGGATGGGGTGATGCTCCATCAGCATTGGGTGTCAGCTGTAACATACTGTACTGTACCCTGCTATGAAGGGTATCAGAGCTATCATCCAGCCACCTAAACCCTTAAATGCTGTGGTCAATAATGACTGTGTCACCTCAGTGGTTTTAGAGGGGGATAGGGGCTCCTTGTGTATATCCGCAAAGAGTTGCCATGGCAACTGGGCTCCCAGCAGTAGCTACCAGGTTTGTTTTAGACTCAAGCCAACCAGGATATGCTGGAGGCGCAGTATAATATTAAAAGGCATTTTTCATTATAATACAGAAGTATTGCAGTGTATTATAGAAGAGAACAGAAAAGATTTCTTGTTCAAGACCCATAGTGGGAGTGAAAAAACATAAAAAGATAAGATCAAAAAGTTTATAGAAACAACAATGCTAGAATTGTTTTTTAGTTTAACCTCCCTGCTAAAAAATGGCAAAAAGTAATTAATAAGCTGTATGTACCAATGGTGCCAATAAAAACTTCAACTTGACTGAGCCACAAAATCTGAGCTCCATAAAGCTATATAAATGGAATAATAAAAATTGTAATGGGTCTAGCAATGTGGTGACACAAAAAAATTATTATATTAATCCATAGAATAAAGTCATCATGTTATTAATGCCATATGGTGAATGTGTAAAAACAAAGCCAACAATTAAACATTAATAAGTAATAGAGTAAATTACATACACCCCAAATGGTGCCTAAAAATAGAACTTATCCCATAAAAACAAGCATTCACAAGGCTATGGAAAAATATAGAGTTTAGAGCTTATAGAACACAGAGATGAAAAAGAACAAAATTGCTGGGTTCTTAAGGGGTTAAACAAAATCAATTATATAAGAGTGATTCAGATGTCAGATTACAATAAATTAACTTTGTCAAGCTGCAACAGTCAACCACTCATTAATGATTTAAATAAAATCCTCACAAATTTGCATAAATCTGTACAAATCACACAAAAATGTATTTTTTACATTTTTATTCCATTATCACCACAGTGAAAAACTCATACAGTCCTATGATGCTGTCATTTTGCAGTGTGAAATGAAAACGCTGACTCCTGCTCTTCACCATACACAGCTGACCCCTTCAAGACAAATTGTTTCATTACCACTACAACAAGAAAGCAAAGCTTTAGGTAGCTCTATTACATTACCACATCAGTATTTACACTTAATATACTTCACTGAAATATGATCACAGCGTCCTAAGCAAAATTTATCGTACATAAAAAACAGCATCCGATAATCTAATAGTTCAGTACCTAGAACTAATGGAGGTTTCAACTGTATGCCTGTCCATTTCCACAGAGCCACACCAATCAGTTCCCAGCCAGAATTTCAAACCCTGCCCTTGTTGTCATTGGCAGATATATGAGTGTTCTGCAGAGAGTTTGGATAATAGCCCCAACTTCACTTTCAGCAGTCTGCATGATCCTCTTACATGACTCTTTCCATTACAACAGAAAGTGGTAGATTGACTGGAAGGGAGACATCTAGTGCCAGAGGCCTTAGAACGTTTTTCATTTGGAGAACTGCTAAATTTTTAACTCCTTAACGACCAGGTGTTGCAGGTCAATAATGATAAAAGAGTTTTGCGGCAGGGCAGCTATGCTAGGAACAGAGCTGTAGTTAAGGCTATGTTCACACGGCTTATTTCAGAACGTATTTACATTGGATTGCTGATCATAAATCCGTTCCGAAATCAGTTGAAAATCAGTTGCAAATAACTGCACTAAGTTGTGGCACGTATTTGTAATTTGATTTCCCGACGGATTCCCCAATCTCCAATCTTTGTAGGTGGTGAAATCCATCCGTAAAAAAATTGACATGGGAATTTGGGTTTTTTTTTCCGTCCGGATTGGCCGTCGTCAATCCGCCCCGCAATCCGGCACGGAAATACCCCGTCGTGTGAACGACGAGGCCGTATTTTCTATTGAAATCAATAGAAAATGGCCTGTACTTATTTCGACTGATTTGCCACGGATTGCGATCGTCAATCGGCGGCAACCCGGGCGAAATAACCCGGTGAACAGGCCTAAAGTTTTGTTCCAGCGCAGTCTCTGCAAGCACTGGGAAGCGGAGAAATCCCCTGCTCCAACAGTTGATTGGGACTCCTTGTGACACAATGGAGCAGGGGAACATCTGTACAGTCAACCGGAACTAGAGTAACCGGTTGTCTGTGTAACAACCCGGGCAGTCAGCGCCACTGTGCGCCCTGACTGCTGCCTGTGTCAAACGACACAGAAGGAAAATTTATACATATTAAATGTTGTGATACATACTAAAGGTGTAAAAAAGTGTAAAATAGTTCTCCCTTAATGGGATTAAAAAAAAGGAAAAAAACTTAAAAGAGTGTAGGAAACAGTCAATAAAATAAATAATAAAATGAAAATAAATATTTAATAAAAAAAGTTATTTTGTATACGTTAGACATAAAAAACCCTGCACATTAGGTGTCTACACAACCGTAATAACTTGTAGAATTCATCCAACAGGAGTGAAATTTGAATAGTGTAAAAAATAAATAAAAAAACCCCAAATAAATAAAAAAATTTTTTCTGCAGTAATTTACTTGTAAACTTAAACTATGCCCCCCCAAAATACAATTCATCCCGCGTAAAACAAGTTCTCATACAACTGTGTCACTTAAAAAATAAAAAGGTTACGATGGATAAAAAGCAAGGAGGCAAAAACTACCACATTTTGCTGGTTTTTAAGTACTTTTCAGGCCTGGGGCTTGAGGGGTTAATGAAAGTGAATTTCACTTTGGATACTGTATACTATTGAATGAGCAGAAGTTGTAAGAAAAGTAAATGACCTTTTAACATAGTAAATGCCTTTTGTTATCTTTCCATTTTAGACAAATAGGATGACTAAAGCCATCATCATGACAAACCTAGCACAGACCTATAAATTCATAAGCCTACTGTATATAGGATATATTATGTGAGGTCCGTTGAGTGGTTACTTGGAAAAATATGGACTATATTGGAATGTTTTGTCTATAGTTGCTATGCTGAGTGTAGGAAAAATATTTTCTTTTTGATCTAAGGGCCTTTTAAATGCACCTTATTTTTATTATTATCATTATTTTTTAATGGTGGATACGTTTGCATCACTTTTGTAGTTGTTGGACAATGAAGAACAAAAGTGAAAACAGTGGGGCACATTTACTGGGGCAATTGTGTTAGAACTCTGGTGTACATACTTTACACTACATTTATTCTCTGTTTTA
>JAODAL010046482.1:0-30876 GCA_025379985.1 Phyllomedusa bahiana | reverse complement strand
CTGTTTTTTAAATTTGGGTTAATAAAGTTTATATTTTATGATAAGGCGGAAAAGTTATTACGGTGAAACCCCCGTTCACGAAGCTCCCCGGGTACTTCAAAATTGTGCTGTGGTGAAAGAATAAAGGGTGTTTTTGCTCTGCCTTAGACTTTAATGGTATGGGAGATGTCGACTTGCTACAAAAAAACCTTATCGATGGTGGCCGACTATCCCCGATGTCAAGCCAACGTAATCGTCAACACTAGTGCGCCCACATCTGCGGCCACTGAGTCCGGGGGGGACTGAATGGAGGGGGAGGACGACTTTGGGAGCAGAAGCATTTGTTAAATGAAGGGTTTTTTCTCCCAGGTGACAAGAGAGGGGGGCAGGGCAGCTGTAGGAGGTAGAGGGAGAGAGGAAACGAGGCAGATAAAACCCCAACACTGTGGCAGTATACAGTGGAATTGGGGCGGGGCCCCCTGGGGATACTTGTACAGAGGGCCCCGCGCATGTGATTTGCCTGGCTAGGACAGCCGAATAGCGCATCCGGCAAGGGGGAGACTTTGGTCTCCCCCCTATGGGCCCTCGCTAGGTCCAAAAGGGATTTTTTTCCCAGTGCTGAGAGGGAGGACAATCTCAAATACTAAAAGGGAAAACCCTCCGTATCATTTGGCTCTGCTATGTGGGGCATCGTCCTCCTCTGAAGGGCTGATGGGGGGGTTTTTCAGGCTCAGTACTACTGCCGCGGGGCTGGGGGGTGGTGGGGGGGAGGGGCAGTACCAGTCCATCAGCGCAACCTAAGTTGGAGTCATGATGAGCAGCTTCCTTCACCCCCTAGTGAGGGGGGCAAACGCCAGCGCAGGACCCGGAGCAGACCTGAACCCAAAAGGTGGTGGCCTTTGGGGAGCACTTGCCACCCCAGTTAGAAGATCCCCTTTGGGCTATGGGTAGCCAAACTGGATGTGTGGCCACAACTTGCCGAGTTTGCAGTGGAGAAGCTGTCCTGCCCGGCCAGTAGTGTGGCATCAGAGTGGGCCATCGTTACCCCTAGGAGAACCCGCTTGTCCACGGGAAATGTGGAATGACTGACCTTTGTCAAGATGAATCAGGCGTGGATCGGCCAGGATTTCCACACACCAATTCCTTAGGCGTCAAACTACATCAGCCATGTCGCCTCACCCAAACTGTGAGAAATGAGTCTGGGTTCAAACTACCTGCCTCAGCCACTATACAGATGCCGCAACCCGCCAGATGCCACACATCTGCTGCCAGTTTCTCCATCTGCCACCAACCATCTTTACCAGGGACTGGTATTGCCACCCACCTCCACTCTCTGACATTGTGCCACGCTCTGACCTCATGCTGCTGCTGCCGTGCCCTCCACACTGTGTCATTGTGCCACTCTCTGACCTCATGCTGCTACTGCCGTCACCTCCACTCTCTGTCATTGTGCCACTCTGTGGCCTACTCATTTTTTTTCATCCTCGAGAATGTACTTGTGACACTGTTTGACCTCATGCTGCTGCTGTGGCTGCTGCCATGACCTCCACACTGTGTCATTGTGCCACTCTCTGACCTAATCCTGTTTTTGCCACCTCCAGAATGTTATTGTGCCACTCTCTGACCTCATGCTGCTGTGGCTGCCGTCACCTCCACACTCTGTCGCTGATGTTGCCACCTGAGCTCTCAGCTTGTTTTTTTCCAGCTGTCGCTGGCATGACTTTATCAGGCTACATTCCCGCTTCAGTTTTTTGGTCAGTTTTTCCCTCTTAAGTGCCCAAGGAATTTTATAGTGAAGCGATTCTAATAGCGACGGCAGTCATCTGCGTGTCATACTAAAACACAACATTGTATGAAGACCAAACCAAACTCCATCTGCATATTTAAGCATGGCACAATGTTCTACAGCACCCTACAGGCTCTGTGCAGCCTGGAAATAGCTGTTTTTTAATGCAATTTGTCCCGAAGCAATTCGTACCGAAACAAATTTTGTCGGAAAATTCAGCGAAGTCAACGAATCAAATTTTTGAGAACTTCGCCCATCTCTAGTCATTAACCCTGCCACTACCCTAGACCACCAGGGATTGGTCATTAACCCTGCCACTACCCTAGACCACCAGGGAGTTTGTTATTAATCCTTCCAATACCCTACATCACCAGTTATACCAGAACTGTCATAAACTTTAAGAGTGCAAGCAAATAAACTCTTATGGTATCTGTTGCCACGATGTAATGTTGACGTGAGATCCTCCAAAAAGGGCATTTAATCACTTTTCAAAATATATATAATTAAAAAAAGTGAAGCTTGTGAGATCTACAGTCTGACTAAGATGCCCTTAATTTCCTGACTGTTTACATTAGACATGACCAGGAGCTGACAGGAGCTGATCTGGCCCCACTTGCATTGTTTGCACTTCTTATCTGATGGCAGGGAACATGAACGAGCTTTGAAGGGACTGGGGAGAAATATCCTGTGTCTTTTGTATAGAGAATCCACTGGTTGTAATTAGTGATGAACGATTACGTTGACTATCGTCATCGGGTCGATAGTCGATATCGGCAATTATCAAGACGATTTCCGATAGTCGATAATAGATTTTCGCCGATGATCATTAAAGTCTATGGGAGAGGAACAACACCTTCATTCTTACACCCAAACAGGGCTGGAGAAGCTGGAATTAACATCCACAACAGTCAAATGGATACGTGCTACATCTTAAGCAACACACTTAGGTTTATAAAAGCACAGAAAAAAAATCACAGACCATTCAATATCCCTGTCTTGTACCACAGCATGACCCTTAAACCTGCATCACCCACAAATTTAAAAGTGCCAGAAGGCAGTATGATTTGAACCATCATTTTATCTTGAACTGTACATTGAATATCCCTGTCCTGGAACGCGCATGAGCCCCAAACCTGCATGACCCCCAGATTTAAAAAGTGCCGGCAAAAATAAAAAAATAAAAAAAAAAGGAGTCTTTCAACTCCATTTTAGTTTGAACTGGACATTGACTATTACTGTCTGTACCGCAGATATGACCATTAAACCTGTTGACCCACAGATTCAAAAAGTGTGTGGGGAAAAGGGGAGTCTTTGAAACACCATTTTAGTTTCTCTGGACATTGACTATGCTGTCTTGACCACAATATGACCATCAAACCTGTCTGACCACAGATTAAAAAAGTGCCAGAAAAAGGGAGGTCTTTGATACCACCATTTTTAATTTAATGGACATAGGACTATCCTGTCCTGGCCACAGCATGAGCCCCAAACCGTCATGGACCCCAGCTTTAAAAAGTGTGCAAAAAGGAGTCTTTCAAACACCCATTTTAGTTTCACCGACATTGACTATTCCTGTCCTGGGGCCACAGCATGAGCCCAAAAACCTGCATGACCCCCCAGATTTAAAAAGTGCCGCAAAAGGAGTCTTTTCAACCACATTTTAGTTTCATGGACATTGACTATACCTGTCCTGGCCACAGCATGAGCCCCGAACCTGCATGACCCCCAGATTATAAAAAGTGACGGAAAAAGGAGTCTGTGTTTTTGAACCACCATTTTAGTTTCACTGGACATTGACTATACCTGTCCATGGGCCCACAGCATGAGCCCCGAACTGCATGACCCCCCAGATTAAAAAGTGCCGGAAAAAAAAAGGAGTCTTTGAAACCACCATGTTAGTTGAACTGGACATTGACTTACCCATATCTGTCCTGTACCGCTGAATGACCATTTAAAACCTGTCTGACCCAAACAGATTAAAAAGTGCTGGAAAATGGAGGTCTTTGAACCACCATTTTAGTTTCACTGGACATTGACTATTACCTGTCTGGGCCACAGCAGAGCCCCAAATAAAAAAACCTTTTTTTTGGGGTTTTTTGACCCACAGATTAACATGTGCCGGAAATCGAGTCTATCAACACCATTTTTAGTTTCACTGGACATTGAATTGCTGTTCTGGACAACTGTATGACCATAAAACTGTCTGTCCACAGATTACCAAATTGACACTGTGCTATTTTTGTACAGTGACTCTTATTTTAGTATATTTTTTGGTAACTGACATTTTGTTTAAGAATATATTTAGGGAAAGGTTTTATTTTTAGTTTTAAATAATATCATTTTACTTTTTTTTTTCAAGTGTGATAACATACCAAACATACACCCCTCTGCTGATTTAAGGTATTTTTTTACACGTGTAGATGTGTTAATTCGTCACACACACCATAAGTAATAAAATAATGTCTAAATCCCCAAAACATCTTGTAGTTGAGAAGGACATCATTTGCCCTCCTGGGCTTCTGTGAGTGATTCAGCCCCAAATTCCAATTCAATGGTTTCATTTTTCCTCCACATCTTCTTTTTTCCCACAGGTGGGGGATTAGGGAAAGACACCCATGGAGATCAAATGATGCGACCCATAGTGACTCCAAGCCCCAGAAAATTTTAAGCCTCAAATTGTGCAATTGTGTACGCCCTGGAGCCTTTTTTTTGACACTAATTAACTCACAGAAATCACCTTTTACAAAATATGATTTTTTAGAGAAATTCAGAAGCTCTCCTGGATTGCACCTAACGGACACAGAGGTCTCAGCTGCAGGGCCAGACTTAACAGTGGGGTGCGGTGAGAGCCCAGGCTAGCGGTCTGTTCATCTATTAAACGGAGGTCCAGCTAGCCTGGGGCCAGACTTACAGTGGGTGCGGTGATGAGCCAAGGCTAGCATCTGTCATCTATAACAGAAGGTTCAGCTGCAGGGATGGAGTTACAAAAAGTGGTGTGGTGAGAGCCTGGCTTGGCGTCTCGGTTATCTATTAACACGGTAAAAATGCCCTTATGTGCAGCAACAAAACAGTCGTGCTGAAGGCAGAAGCTGCGGAAGTTGGAAGTGTGAGGTAAGACCTCCAGTCTGCTCAGTACACATCAAAGACAGGGGTAGCGTTGGCCCTCCGTATGAGTGCGGACAATTGGAAGCTTTCACTTGGAAATACTGGTGGTTAATGCTCCTGTTCCACCCAGGGGCCCTTTTTATTGGCATTCTTTTTCTCATTTTACTCAACGTGCTGGAGTAAATTGTCTCTGTTCTGTGTTCTCTGTCTCTGGTCAAGTCTTCTGTACCACCTTGTTACGATTCAGAGGAATTTTTTACCTGCTATTTTTGTGACATGCAAATTTTTTAGTTAGTTTAATTCTAGAAAACACATTTTTTACACTAGGATGGAATCCCCATGTCTTTGTTTCTGCTTTTTTAATTGTATTTAAATGGTTGTCTCAATACAGGGAATGCTTGGCGATGATAAAGATCTTGCAAACAAGTCAGTTTAGCTATATGTGTCCATTACAGTGTCCACTACCTATCCTGTGTTTCTGACAGCACCATCACCATTAAGCCCACTCTTGCCAATTGGGAAGAAAACAAATGTCTGTTAGTAAACTCACAATTTTTACAATAGGACCTGTAGTCTAAGCTCATGTCACGCAAATGCCCCCAAAAATTCAAACAACATGACCCTTGAGCCACTTTTGACAATTGTGAAGAACAAAATGTCTGTTAGAAACAAAAAATTTTTTATAATAGGCCTGTAATATAGCTGCACATGACCCAAAAATTATAAAAATGACTTCTCTAGCCACTGTTAAAAATTGTAAGGCGAGTTATGCCACTCAAATAGAACATTTCTCGTTCTCAAGGACATGATTTATGCTGTAATCTCACAGCAACATGAGCCTAAAAATATTTAAAATGGACTTCCTCAGCCACTGTTAAAAATGTGAGGAAAAAATTGCCACTTAGAAGCCACATTTCTGTTACAAAGGAACCATAATTATAGCTGTATCTCACAAGCAACAATGACTCAAAACATTGACAAGTTGCGGAAAACTTCTAAAGAATAAAGTGTGTAAAATTGAATACGGTTGTTCGTCATGAAAACCTTGCTGTTTTTACAGTCTCCTCACAGGCAAAACCAAGCAAATGATAACTGTGGAAACAATTAAACTGAGTATTAAAATTGCAGCAGTAGATATGATCATTTTAAAAAAAAGTTTTTCAAGAGGTCCTTTTCTGTTTGAAGAGGAATGTGAAGTAGCCGGCAACTAATCGGTGACTCGGCAATTGGGGCCACAACATCATCTCGGAGATTCCATGCCTGATTCATCTAGATGTAAGTCAAACGATCCACATTTTCTGGGAAAGCCGGATGCGTTTGTCTGTAATGACTCTCCGCTGTGCTGAAGTCCGTAGATATGGGACGCTGGCTGCTGGGCAGGTCAAACCTCTATGGCGTGGCGAGCGAGCTTCGGGCCATTCGTCCATTTTGGAATACCAGAGTCTATTAGTTCCGGGAACACATACAAAAAAATCGGTCATGAGCCGAAGATAGTAGTGCACCATGATCTTAAGCTGGTCTCTGTTGTGTTGGATGCTGTGCCATGCATTGCATGAGTGGTGAGTGGTAAATAAAGATAGCCAGGAGGTCACCATAGGCTTCTGGTCAAGTCGCTGATGTTGTTCCTACGTGAACATTTTGAGGAATGTGAAGCAGCGCCAAACAGATGTCTCAGTTGATCAATCAGCACAGGTCTCCATTTTCCTGATTATTACTTCTATTTGGGTGGGGGTGGATGGAAGGGTGCGGGAAAGGAACGTGCTGAGTTTTGTTTTGTACGGTGGATCCAGGAGGGTGGCCACCAGTAACTGTTGTTCATTTTGATGGCATTAATGCGAGGATTCATGTTGGAGGAAATGGAGCATCCAATGCACTCATGTTGAGAGATGGGAGCTTGATTTTCCAAGCTGGGTGTCGAGGGGCACTAGCAAACTGATTCTTCCTTCATTCTCCTCCCCTCAAATTCACGCCAAATCTTTCCAAGGCAAGGGGACGTCGGTAACGTACGGTGTCAGGAATACCTCCTCCTCCTCCTTCGCTTCCTCCGGCAAGCTTCACACAGCCTGACTGCTCAGATGATGACACCCTGGAAGCTGATGCGCCGCCTTGCACTAGTCCTGGACCCTGATCCACGGCCTAATGAAGACTGATAAAAAAAAAAAAAAAAAAATTTTGGTTGGGATATATTTTATTTTAGTGAAAACTGTCGGGGCCTTGTGGACTCGACGGAAGAAAAGGTCCCTGTCCGCATCTAGTGGCCATTCTCTCCTCCGTTCTGGCGGGGGGACCCCTGTTGTTTCAGACGTGTCCAACGATCGTTCAGAAACTAAGATCACCACAAATGCTCATGCTGACAAGGGCTTGCCGCATGACCATTTTGGTGGCTTCTCAAAACTGGCAAAGGATGGTGCAGAGCTCTTTCACCTGCCACCTCCACTCTTCGGTGGCTCAACACCCGAGGTGCGCACCGCTGCGCTTGTCAGGACTGTGGTGTCACTTCGTTATTGCGTAAACGGCATTGCGCAGCTGCCACAATTCGTGGACATGTGGAGGGTTGGAAATTCCAGCGTGCTGCCACAGTCAAACATATGAGCGGTTGACTGGGAGGCAGAGAGGCTGACGCTGCAACGCAGCCAGGCGGACAAAGCAGGGTGTGAATGGCGGATGTGCGAACTCAGACTCGAGCCTTCCATCAGAAGGCAGTCTCCAGACCCGGGTAGCTCTTTAGAAATTTTGGACGAACAAGGTTCATGTCAGTGTGACATGCAAGGGATGTGCTCCTGCCTACCGATCTTAAGGCTGGCCAGCAGATTTCGGCCGTTTTCGCATACCACTTGCCTGGCACAAGGTTCTTGTCACCCAGCCAAGCGCTCCCGGTCCGTTGCGGAGAGCCGTCACAGCTCCTGACTGTGTGGGGACGGTATCAAGGACAGATTAATTTCAACACGGCCTGGTTTCTCTGGGCAAGTGATGCCACAGAGGACCCTTGGGGGAAAGGAGCCCTGCACCATCACTGCGGTTTTGAGAGCTATGCGCGAGCTGAGTTCCACCGTCACCCCAGAGACATTCCCCACCCACCCCCCCCAAAGGGGCCCTCACCAGTGAGCTTTCACAGAGATATAGCGGCCTTGGCAGTGCTTACTAGCCATGTGTCGGTGGTCAGATGGACTTTTGCTGGACACAGATCAGACAACGCGCTCTTGAAAATTTTAGATTTGACACATGGCTGCTGACCAGGGCAGGGTACGGCTTTTTCTGGGCCAAGAAATGCCCATGCTCGGATTATGGTATGGGGGGCCGGCATGGGCCATGACGTGGCGGAACCCATCTGTGTCCACCAGACGAATGGCAACATTTTTCAAGCCAAAAAGGCCTGGCAATGCGACATTTCAGGCTTTTGGGTCTTTGGATGGTTTGGGTTTAAAGTGTTTCTTCTGCTCCCAAACCTGGAAGACTAGAAGGCTTGGTGCTAGGAAGGTCGCTGTACGGCGTGCAGGTGTCAAACTGGCGAAGGGAAGGGGTAGGTTGGGTCTCTGATGGTGCTGGGAGGTATCGGGTGATGGGGAGAGAAGCGGGAGGCTGATCCTGATCATGACGCAGAGAGACATGGGCAGCAGCTGAGGAAACGCCTGTGGTAGCGGAGGAGGAGGAGGCTGAGACAGAGTTGTGACAGTGGTTTGGAAGCCACAGCATCGGTCTGGCCTTTTTTGGCCAAGTGTTGCCTCCATTTCAACTCATGCGATTCGGCTGCTTTGTGACTTGACATTGTTGGTGGTGGTTAATCACTATAGATTCTTGCCTTACTGTTGCGTTTACAGCAAAGGCGGCATATGATATCGCTGGGTTGATCAGTGGCTTGCTCCAATGAAGAGCACAGGCTTGAGGAAGGTCCTGGAATTTTTGCGGCGATAAGCGAGAGGAGCTGGGTTTGCGTGACCGTGGCTGGCAGGAATTCATATCAGCGGACTTCTAGCGGACCGCCCTCTCCCTTTTTGAGGCTTTGGGGCGGGAAACCGTATTCGACACTACCCCCATTGTCTTCTCTCGTCAGTGTTGAAGCGCTCGCAGAAAAATTCTGCTGAAAGACTGTTGGTATCTGCCCAAAGTCGTTCATCATTTCTTCAACACAGGTGATCTCGTCGTCCTTTCCTGACATTATGCATCCAGGGAGCTGCGGGCTACAAGCAAGAGCACTGCAAGGCGTTGCCGACCCCCGCCGGGGATTTTTACGATTGACAGGCAATCCTTTTCCTTCTATGGCATTGTAGTAACTGGGCTCATCTTCTAATGTCGGCTTATGTATAAACGCTATGGCTCTCTTACCTCTGTTATGGTTGCTTGTACAAAATGGGACTCTCCCTAATCCCATAAAATTGTACCAACAATATGGTAATAGCAGCTGACTGTATAATAAAATAAATTTATGGTTAACATATAACTATAAATATGTACACAGGGCATTGCTAAATATAGCTACTTGCGTTCCTTAAATGTCCATAGACTGCAGTAGGAGAGCGGAATCCAAAGTAGCTATATTTAGCACTGCCCGTTACATATTTTAGTTATATGTTACCAATAAAGTTTATTTTATATATACAGTTCAGCTTGCTATTAATTTGTGAGTAACTGGGCTTCAGAGCATGACAAACAATTATCCTCCTTTGGCCCTCTGATCTTTTAACATGCCTTCTGACCCCAACCGCATTTTTTTTTGTCATGAAAGAGGTCTTCAGAAAAATGGTATTTTCCAC
This sequence comes from Phyllomedusa bahiana, assembly GCA_025379985.1. Classification (NCBI taxonomy): domain Eukaryota; kingdom Metazoa; phylum Chordata; class Amphibia; order Anura; family Hylidae; genus Phyllomedusa; species Phyllomedusa bahiana. The sequence continues at coordinate 21,255 of JAODAL010046482.1, read as the reverse complement.
AGTGCGTGGGTACACGAGTTGACATTCGGGTGCTTCGCATCTGTTGGACGGGATGCTGAAATGTGATGACGGACAATTGTGGCCGTGACTGGTGAGGACGAGGATGGTAAGACTGCTGGATGCGGGTTTCATTAACCACTAAAGAACAGATTGGCGACGCTGTTCGTTACGAGATTTACGGGCCGCAGGCCTGAGGGTCCTGCAACCGACGACCCGCTGGCATGTGTCGAAAACACTGGAAGGAGAAACCTTCTCTCGTACCTCACCTCCATTCCCCACCCCCCTCTTTCCTCACTTACCCCCTGCTTTTTGCTCCATGTTTAGAAAAAAAAAATTTTTTGAAGGATGGAAGGGAGTTTTTGGGAAAGTCTTTAATTAAAAACGCAAAATCACAGCTATCTCAAATCCCTCAAATCAAAACAAAATTCTGGATTCAAATTTAAGTCAAGGTACCTCTATCAAAAAAGCTTTTGACCCAAAAATGAAAAAAACCCTATCTGAAATTATAACGGATAATAAAAGGATTTTTCGGCACCTATCAAAACCTTGGTGACTCAAAAATTTCGGATTTTAAATTTAATGCAAGGGGGCTCTATCAACAAAGCTTGCTGACCAAAAGTGAAAAAAACACCTATCTGAAATGTATATGGATTTAAAAAACGGTATTTTTGGGACCTTCAAACACCCGTGGTGACTACAAAATTGCTGGATTTAAATTTAACTGCAAGGTACCTCTATCAACAAAGCTTTACTGACCCCAAAAATGAAAAAAACACCCATCTGAAAAGGTATAGGATAAAAACGGTTTTTTTTGGGGACCTATCAAAAAAACCTTGGTGACTACAAAATGCTGGATTCAAATTTAATGCAAGGTACCCCTATCAACAAAGCTTGACTGACCAAAAAATGAAAAAAAAACCCATCTAAATGTTCGGATAAAAAAAGGTATTTTTGGCCACCTATCAATACACCTTGGTGACTACAAAATTGCTGGATTCAAATTTAACTGCAAAGGGACGTCTATCAACAAACTTGACGACCAAAAGTGAAAAAAAAAAGTATCTGAAAGTTTGATAAAAAACATATTTTGGCACCTATCAATAACCTGGGTGACTCAAAATTGGGGGATTAAAATTTTAAATGCAAGGTTTACCTCTAAAACAACAAAGCTTTTGACTGACCAAAAGAAAAAAACACCTATCGAAATGTATAAATGATAATAAAAATGGGTTTTGCACCCAACAATAGGCCTGCATAAATAGAAAATCTGTATCCTAATTTAAAATTTTAGGCTGCCCGACTCCAAATAATATTTCAACAGAAAACTGTTTAAAAAAGTATTGCAAAGAATTCTACAAAAGTCTGGGTGCCCAATATCCAGTATCCCTTTTAAAGAGCTTTCTGTGTTCCCCGCGGGCCCCCCCCCCCCCCCCCTACCCCCCGTGACTTTACAGCGGTAGATGTCCTTTAAAATTTTTCAGCCTATCTACCTAAAACTGCAAATCTCGTCTACCCAAGTTAATTTTTAACTAAAAATATAGTGTCTCTGTAAAAAAAATAGAAAATTTCGCTGGCTGTTTGACAGAGGGAGGCCACGTCCCCACCCTTTGAGAAACTACACACACTGAATGAACAGGGAAGGGGTGTTCTATGTAAAACGAGTCATGTGATTTTTTCCACCAATCGAACCATACCCCCAGTCATACGTCGTACACCAGTCACCCTGCTCTATTCTTAAGCTATTTTCGGGTCCAAAAAACAGGAACGCCGAAAATGGCGCATATTAATAATTTCACAGATTTAACCTAAATTATCGCGTGATCTAAAAAAAACCGACAACAAAAAAACCGCGCCGATTTTAACTTTTTGATAATAATTGCTCAAACTAGTTGTAATGAATTATCTGAGTTAAAACCAAAACTCCCTGGGCCCCCCCCTCTGCAGGTTTTTGAAGAATGAAAGAACCTGTCTGCTGACAGAAGAGGGGGAAATAAAAGCAAATTTGCTTGTGCACAAAACAGTTCTCCTGTGGATTTGCAAAAAAATGTTTTCTCAACTACAAAGATGGATCAGGGAATTTTCATGGAAGGTGAGCGATGACATCACAGGGGAGGTACTTGTTTTTTTAAACACAGAAAACACAACGCCCCCCCTTTTTCAAGCCTCAAGAGGGGAGTATCAGCCTCTTAGGTAGGGAACTTACTTCTTAGCAAAACCCCTTTAATAAAAGAGGTGATAACCTTAATCTCTTAACTACCTCAAACCACCAGGAATGGCATAATTAATCTATTTGTGCTTTAGAGCACCAGTTACACAAATAATAACACTCCTTTTTGCCCAAGACCATTTAGGATGCTGGAAGTAACCTCTTCTCTGGTATAGAACGCTAGGGATACAGCATTAATCTTATAACTTCCCTAGATTACCAGAGATACAGCCATTAAAGAAAAACCATCAAAACAGTTTATCCTCACCGATCGGTGCCACTTATAAATTGTGCTGCACTGATTTCCAAGCATGTCCTTACTTGCCCAGAATTCTCCTTATGTAAAAAGGGGCTTAATTTTCTTTAAAATTTAAAGTGTAAAGCTGCTGCTAAGTTCTCAGATGCCATATTGGTTCGTCTTGGGGATTCGCACTTGGTTTTTGGATCACCGTCCTTGGTAGAACAATATTGGCACACAAATATTGCGACACCGGGGAATAGTTTAAACTGGCCTCAGCCAGCTTTATTGAGGCACATGTACAGCAGTTTATAGAAAAACAAACGCATAAAAAAAATCCTCGGCCGCCTGGCCGCTAACTCACATATATAGAGTCCCTCTTGGTCCAGAGGTCTGTGCCTATCACACAGTACCGCAAAACTACAGGGTCCCCACTGTTGTACAAGGCTTCCCTTTTGCCTCTGGGGGCCAGAGCTCTCTCCTCAGCTCCGCTGCTCCAAACATCCATGTAGCAACCATGCCCCCTGAACACCTGCAGGCCCAGGCCTTTTGTAGCGCTCCAGGGAACTGCCAAAAACCTGTCCTGGAACACGGGGAGAAGGTACCCACCCAACACGTTGCCCATTCCCGATAAGAGCTGACCCGGAAACGGTTGAGACAGCCACACTAGCTATAAATGGCTGCCAACCGCTTACTGTGGCTGATGACAGATATAGATGGCTCCCACCCCACCAAGGCCAGGTAACCTTGGTGGTGTGTTGCCTGCATATCTCCTATATTATGCCATATAGTGGCAGAAACCTGTGACTGCCTATGGTCGCTCTGCCACAATAAACTGCTGCTCAAAATCATTGAGGTGGAGATGCTGCCATTATTTAGGATCTAGGATCTCCGTGCTCTAATCTCATCCAAAAAGGCTCGGTTGGAGTCCCTACTGGTGCAATGCATTCGGGTACTAATACTGGTTTGGGGTGCATTAAGATTTTGACAAGTTCCCTTTAGTCTACTCTCTGCCCTGTGGATGTTACAATAAACCTGTTCGCTAACCTGGGTAATTATTTTAAGCTATACATCACAATTTTTGTGCTTCTCTTTTGGCTCACATAGCTTAGAAAGCACAGAGCTCTGGTGCCAAATTGCCTTACTCACTAGATACAAAAGCTTAGAGGTCGCATTTGCCACTGCCATTGGCTTCCTCTGTCAGTCCAGGGGCCACCACATTGGGTCTGGATGCTGGATACCAGCAGAAAACACACAATGCTCTGACTCTGGATGGCATCAATATCCCACAGGGAAGTGCCTGGACCCAAAGATGAGTCTGGGCTCCATGAGGCAAAGTATGAGTCCAATCTGGCATCCAAATCAGGTCTGAAATTAGTGGTTTGGTTTGGAGCCTGTATATTTTAGGAGTCTAGGCTATTCAAACAAGCAGACTTTTAGCTTACATTATTGTTTCCCAGAATTTAACATAGTAGGTGGTGTTGACTAGATATGGTATGGAAGGGCAGCAGTGGTAAAGGTGACACCAAAGTTTGGAGGACCGTCCAGGTCCTAAGACCTACTTAATCTTTGCCCAAGCAACTAAATTACTATCCCAAAGATTTATTAATTGCAGCAAAGGAAAACTTAACTTTATCGTGATAAATTCCCTAATAGCTTACTTTAGACCAATTTTGGCTCAGTGTGGTGCTTGTAAGCCGTAAAATGGTGTAATAAAAAGACCGTGGCTCAATTTAAGCCAGAATCCTGGCCAGTTTCATAATTCTGCCGCTGTGGGTTACCTTCGGAGTAAATTACAATTTGTTCAGTTTATTCAGGTTTTGTTGTTTTATTCAGCTTTATTGCAGGTTTCTGTTCATTGATTTAATATAATGGAAATTACAAGTACCGTAGAAACACTTTAATCACTGGACCCAATCAATAGCCGTCGCCTCTTATGCTGATTAAACCCACTGAAAAAAGAAAACTGTTACAATGAGAAAGAAACTTAGGAATGATATCTTTCAGCTTGTAATTCTATATACTTTGCATACTCTTTTCTGCTTCATGTAATGCAGGTTAGTGTAAGGCATCTTTTACATGGAACAATAACTGCTCATTAGCAGAACCAATCGACTTATTACAAGATGATGAGTTTTTACATTGCTGAGATGGGAAGGGCTGAAGAGTAGTGTTGATCGAACCGTTCGAGAAATGTTAAGTTCAAGTCGAACATCTTGATTTTCTTGAACTTGTACGGAACCGATCATTTTACTGTTCGTTCGAGTAAATGTTTGAGTTCGACATGGCGTTCAACATGGTATTTTAATAGTTTTCAGCGCCTTTCTGCACTTTTGTCGCCCATCCAATCAGTGCAGAGCACAGAGAAGTGTCATAGACAGTCAGCGCTGAGTGTAGGCTCTCATTGGCTGCTATAATCACATGCCCAGTTACATATACTCACTGTATTGCCTTGTGAACACCATTTTCAGCTCACTCTCTGTACTATACAGACTGCTCTCTGCTTGCTTGCATGCAGGCACAAGATTTATTTATTTGCGATTTAAGACTGAAACAGCTGCTAATTAGATTAGCTAGTTAGGTAGTTAGGGGTGTGTGCAGCAAACTTAGGGAATCAAGACTTAGTTAGATAGCATTTTTCTCTCCACAGACATCTATAGTTATCTATAGTTAGGGAGTTTGGTATTGCTGGCTGTAGCTTTCCAACACCCAGAAGCTGTTATTTGATGACATTTGCAGGCTCACATAACATCTAACTCTCATATACATAGATATATATGATACAGAGTGCTTAGATTTGCTAAATTATACTCAGTGCCCAAAAGTTCCATTTTTGCAGTATTGGGGGTGAAATCATTTTATAACACACCGCCTCCAATTCTCCTATGCAAAGAAATATGTTCTAAATAGTGGTTGGTTGGTGAAAATTATTCTGAGTGGAGGAAAAAGTTCATTTTTGCAGTTTAGGGGTTTTTCAGTAATTGTAATAAACACATCGCACCGTCTCCAAATCTCCTAGAAAAAGAAATATATTTTAAATAGTGGTTGATTGGGGAAAATTATGCTGAGTGAGAAAAGTTAATTTTTGGCAGTTTTGGGGGTGAAAAACCTTTCAAATATACTGTGTGTTATTGTCATACATATATCTAATATCCAGGAGATAGAGTACTCTCTGTTGCTAATTCTTAACTCAATGCTAGCCAAAAAGTGTAAATTTTGCCAGATTTAAGCCCACATAACGCTGAAATATACCCATGCATTATTGAGATCACATATATATATACACTTTCCTATTTTTATTACCGAGTTATACTCGAAGTATAAGACAAGCCGACCTTGAGTATAAGCCGAGGCACCTACTTAGCCTCAAAAAACGGGAAAACTTATTGACTCGAGTATAAGCCTAGGTAAGAAAATGCATGCAGCGGCTACTTGTGTAAATTTTAAAAATAAAAATGGATACCAATAAAATTACATAGGCAGTTTTAATATCCCCCATAGGCAATTATAGGCAATATATGGCCCTATAATGCAGGTAATAGGCAGGTAAAGTCCCAAAAGGCACGTATATTTTATGCCCCCCCCCCCCCCAACCCCCCCCCCTATCTATATATATCTCTATAGGGGGGGGGGGGTGGCCCCATAGCCAATGTAAATAGGCAGGTATAATGGCCCCCCATAAAGCAGATTATAGGCAGGTATATTGCCCCATACGCAGTAATAGGCAGGTATAATGCCCCATCACGCAGGTATAGGGCAGGCTGTAGGCAGTTATAGGCAAGCTGTAAGGCAGAGTAAATAGGCCGGCTGTAGGCAGGTATACGGCAGCTGTAAGGGCAGGTATAAGGCAGGTATAGGCAGCTGTAGGCAGTTAGGGCAGTATAGGGCCGGCTGTAGACAAGTATAAGGCAGGTATATGGCCCCATACGCAGGTATAGGGCAGGCTGCAGGCAGGTATTAGGCAGGTATATGGCCCCATACGCAGGTAGAGGGCAGGCTGCAGGCCGGTATAGGCAGCTGTAGGCAGGAAAGGGCCGGCTGTAGTGCAGGTATAGGGTCGGCTTGTAAGCAGGTATACCCGGGCAGTATAGGTGGCAAGCTGTAGGCAGGTATAAGGCAGCTTGTAAGGCAAGTAAAGGCAGCTGAAGGCAGGTAAAGGCAGCTGTAGCAGGTATAGGGCCGGCTGTAGTCTGAATAGAAGGCAGCTTGAGGCAGATATAGGGCCGGCTTAGACAGGTATAGGGCCAGCCTGAAGGCAGTATAGGCATCTGTTACCAGTATAGAAAGGTATAGGGCTCGGCGTAGGCAGGTATAAGGCAAGCTGAGGCAGGTATAGGGCAGTTAAAAAAAAAAAAAACAATCACTTACCTGACTCCCCGCTGCTCCGTCTCCCTCGCCGCGCTCCGCCTCCTCGCTGTCCCCGCTCCCGCCGCGCTGTCCCTTTTTCCCGAACAGGCGGCTGACGTCAACAGGCCGCCATAGGGGCGGGCGGAGTTGTTATGACATACGCTGGCCTTGCCAGGAGCTCATCCGGACAGCCGCCAGTCAGCGGCCGCCCGGAGTCCACTGCGGAGCCCCGGAGCGCTCAGCACTGTGCCCCGCATGGTAATCCCTTCACCTAAATGCGCTCCCGGAGGAGTCCATATATGTGAAGGGTATCCGCGACAGTGCCCGAGCCAGCACAGCGCCCGTACACTGTGCGCCCACTCGGCCTCAGTTATATGCGCTCCCTGAGGAGCTGCATAAACTGAAAGCGTCCCTTTCAGCACTCAGGCCATCGCAGCTCCTGAGTGCCGACAGTGACTCGAGTATACGCCGAGTGGGAGATTTTCAGCACATTTTTGTGCTGAAAAACTCAGCCTTAACACGAGTAAATATACGGTACAAATATCGTGTGCCCACACTCAAGCTATAATCATTAGCATTTATGAACATGGTGAAAACATACAGGTGGTAATACGAGCAAGTAGGGGTTTAGGAAAGTAGAGATATAAGGATGAGAACAAACCAACCTTCCAGTGAGCTCCGGACCACAAAACAAGCAAGCACATCGTCAGTCGCAGGACCGTCAGGACTATCATCCCTTACTCAGTTCCCTGTGCGTTTCATTACTGAACAGCATTGTCAATCTGTTCTTCAGTGGTTATCAGACCCTGCATTCAACATTTTTACCTCCTCCATGTTCTGAAGAGCTCTTTGATCACACAATGTGGTTGGGGTCAGAAGACATTTCAAAAGATGAAGAGGCCAAAGAGGATGATTTTGTCTACTTTGACACCCAATCACATACACCTCTTACTCCTCTTCCTTGTAGCCCTCCAAATCTTTATTTTTGAAATGCCTCCACCTATACTAGCACCAAATGTCCTTAATCCTGTTAATCCTGAACCTCGATGATTCCCCTTTGGCATGTTCTCGCTGCCACCCAAAGATATTGCCGCCTAATCTTGTCGAAACGGAAACCTCCATGTTCCCCCTTGGCATGTTCACTGCATGCTGTCTATCTAGTCAGCCTGAAGAGGCGTAAGTTTCTTTGGGCCCCTTTGGCAAAAAGCGTAAACGCCCCCTCCCACCCAAGTACAAGATCTGCCATCAGTACATCAATTAACCATTACAGGCCCCATACAGCCAAATCAAATCGGGCCCCCACTGTTACTAGTCCTATTTTTTAACATACAATGGGCCCCTTTTAATTAAGTTGCCCCTGACGCATTTACTTGCTGTACTGCCCTATTGGCACCCCTGGCCATTTACCATGTGCCATTTTCCAATCCGGTGTCCTTCTTATGTGTCAAAGAGGCTTTTGGGACCTCAGAGAAGCAGGCCCCATAGCGGCTTGTCTAGCGTTCTAAACCTCTTATATAACTATGCCCCTGGCCCAGCTGAACCTCTTGTTCCCCAATGGAATTCATGCTGCCACCCACATTATATCACTTACAAAGCTTGCAAGCAGAGCGTAACTTGAAGTTCAATGGCCCTGTGAAAAAAGTGAAATGGGGCTCCTCCAGTTACAAAGTGCCTTATTCCCATACTGTGTCTCTTATTGTATTAGGGCTTTTGGGGCCCCTCAGGATGCATGGCCCTGAAGCACAGCTACCCCAGCTGCACCTCCTATAGCTACGCCCCTGCTTTGCAAGCCTGCCATCGATCTTTTCAGTTAGCCATTGAAGGCATGAAGTATTTTTACCCTCTCAATTTTTTTTCTGTGGATTCTTAGAGCCCAAATTGTTTTCACTAAGTTGTTCCAGAATCCAGTTTACTGTTAATTGGATGGTAATTCAGCATTCTCCTCAACTGATAGTGTATAACAATTAACCTGAACATCTTCTCCCCATTGACTTAATGGGGTTCAAAGTTTCAAATCGAACCTCGAACCGAAAGCCACTACTGTACGAAAAGTTCGACTCGAACATTTTACTGTTCGCCATCAACACTGACTTAAATGAGTCCGCATGAAGATCTTCATCACTTGTGATTGCGAAGCATCACTTTTCTATTACCAACACAGGTCCTTAGTTTACTCATGGTGAGATATGCTGGCGATAAACAATTTTCACCAAAAATTGTGATCACTCTACCAATGAGAGTTTGCTGTTCCATCAATTGATTGCAAGTAGAGATGGGCGAATTTCTCAAAAATTCGGTTCGGTCACTTCGCTGAATTTCCCAACAAAAATAAATTTGGGTCTGAATTGACTTCGGGACGAATCACATTGAAAAACAGCTATTTCCAGGCTTGCACAGAGCCTGCAATGGTGCAGTAGAAGCATTGTGCCCTTGCTTAAATATGCAGAGGGAGCTTGTTTTGGTCTTCATACAATGTTATGTTTAAAGTATGACACGCACATGACTGCTGCCCGCTCTTAGAAACGCTTCAATATAAAATTCCCAGGCACTTAAGAAGGGCAAAAGACTGACCAAAAAACTGAAGCGAATGTACCTGATAAAGTGTCAGGCAGCGAAAGCTGGAAAATAGCAAGCTGAGAGCTCAGGTGCACACTTAGTGACGAGTGTGGAGGTGACGGCGGCAGCCACAGAGCATGAGTGTCAGACAGTGGCACAAGACTTTCTGAGGTGGCAAAAACAGGAGTAAGGCCACAGAGTGGCACCATATGAAACAGTGTGGAGTTGACGGCATCAACATGCAGCAGCAGCATGAGGGACAGAGAGTGGTACAATGACACAGAGGTGGATGTTACGGCAAACCCAGCAACTGCAGTATGAGGTCAAAAGTGGCACATGACAAGGTGTGGAGGTGGGAGAAAAACCAGTCCCTGGTAAAGATGGTTGGTGGCAGATGGTTGTGCAGCTGGTGTGGCATCAGGCGGGTGGCAGCATCCAAGAATAGTGAGCAGGTAGTATAGAACCAGACTCATTTCTCACGAGTTTTGGGTGAGGCATCATGGCTGATGTAGTCCGACCGCCTAAGGGCATTGGTGTGAGGAAATCCCTGGCCGACTTCCACACCTGATTCACCTTAACAAAGGTCAGTCGTCTCCCACATTTCCCGGGACAAGCGGTTCTCCCTTGGGGTAACGAAGGCCCCCGTCCGCACTGAACACCCGCTCTGGATGCCACACTACTGGGTCCAGGCAGGACAAGCTTCTCACTCAAAACCTCGCAAGTTGCGGCCACACACATCCATATGGCTGCCCAAAGTGTCCCCAGCGGATCTTCTAACTGGGGTGAGCATAGTTTGCTGTCCAAGTAGGCCACCACCATGTTGTTCAGGTCACTACCAGGTCCTGCTGCTTGCAAGGCGACTGGCCCTTCCTACACTAGGGCGGGTGAAGGAAGCTGCTCATCAGTGATTCCAGCCTTAGGTTTGCTGCTGATAGGAGCGGTACTGCTCCTATCCCCCACCTTCCCCCCAAAGCAGCCGCTGCAGTAAGTACGTTAGCGCTGAAGAACCCCCGGTCAGACCTGTCAGAGGAGGGACGATGCCCACATAGGCAAGCGGTCAACTGACTACGGAGGATTTCCCTATAGTAATAGAGATTTGTCCTCCCACTACAGCAACTGGGAAAAAGGCTCCATTTTGGACCGGTAGCGAGGGACCAATAGGGTGGAACCAGAAGTTCATTCCGTCTGCCGATGCGACTATATCCTGTCACTAAAGCCCCCCCCCAGGCAAATCAGCATGCTGCGGGCCATCTGCACAAGTGACACCGAGGGGCTCCCTGCCTCCATTTCTACTGTAATACTGGCCACGGTCTTGGGTTCTATCTGCCTCGTCTTCCTCATCTCCACCACCTCCTCCAGCTGCTCCTGCTCCTCCTCTCATTGGTCACCTGGGTAGAAAATCCACTCATTTCAACCAGACAATGCTTCTGCTCCAATGTCCATCCTCCTCCTCCCCCCTCCTCCATTTCAGTCCCCACCGTACTCATGTGCCACGAGATAGTCCGCCACTTCTCCAGTCCCCTGCCCAGACAGATTTTTCAGCATCTTGTTCCAGGACATGAAGCAGTGAAATGACGTTATATTCATCCCGTCTCCCTGGCGAACTGACAAATAACGTCGCCTCCTCCGATTGCCCTTCATCAAAACAGGCATTGTGTCACGTCAATGAGCTGCCCACTGCTGACATCAAAGTTACACAGGGGAGTACTCCTGTCCGCCTGGATCATCAAAAAATCTTAATTGGCCTTTCTCTGTTCATTACAGACGTCCCAGAAAAAAAAAACCCATAGTGGCAGACCTGAATTCCAACAGGGTGGACAACATCGCATGTTCAGAATGTATTTGGGGAGGCCGTTCTGACCGCTGCAACACGAGGCAGGTGTTCCTGGCCTTTGTAGAATGGATGAATTGCATGCACAGTTTCCTTGCCATGTTTCAGAATGTTTTCTGAAGATCGGTGGAAAGACACTCAGGGAACCTTTTCAGAGGACAACCAGATTGAACACATGTGCCATGCAGGCGCATGGACCACCCTCCTCGGTGCACGCGCGGACCACCATGTTCCTCCCTTTGGTCCCGTCAACCATGACTTTCGGTTTGCATTGGGGCGGCGAAAGCCACACATTGATTTCTTGCAGCAATGACGCGGACAGTCCTCCCCTGTGGAGACTTCGTTTTACGCCGAGGCAAGCCAGGGGTAGAACTGCGTGACACCAGCTGTGCCCTACACAAGTGGTAATGATGGAAGCAGTACTTGTATGCATGAATGCTGTGGTGGTGAGGAGGAGGAGGCGACATGCGCAATAAGCCGCAGTTTGACAACGAGGGAGGAGAAATGTGGCATCTCTGTCCAAGTTGTTGGTGTGCCTGGGTCAGAAGCACATTCACTCACCCAGTGGGCTTGTAAAGGACATGTACTGGCCCTGGAGACCTTCAGTTACAGCTCCCAACTTCCACGCTGCCAGTGCACCTTGGAGACAAACCGATAAGCCAAGGACTTGACCCACTTTCTGTCTACTACATATTTATGAATGCTGGTACTTGCCTTTTTGGAAAATAAATTACGGCCTTGGAATTCTCCATCTCAGGCTCGGCACAACCATTAGTTTCTCTGAACGGTGCAGAGTCCACCATTTGGAAAGGGAGGGACTGCAGCACCAACAACTGGACAGGAGCACGGTCAGCTTCTGCACCTTAGGAATGGTTTGGACGCATACTGTTGTCTCTTATGCAAATCGCCTCGCTGAATGACTGCTTGGCGCCATGATTAGCGAGGAGCAGGAGCATCTTGGACCGGGAGATGATGCAAAGAGAAACAGCACCTATCTGCAGAGGTGGGGAGCTTGACTGGCTGCATTTGGCATGCGTGCCACTGGCGCTGCTGCTGCTGTTTTGCAGCGGCGGCAGGATGGACCACCGCAACATCTGAGCCTCGTTTCCTTCTCCCAGCCAACCTGGATGTGATGCTGCATGTGTTTGGACGCAGGCCGTGGTGGTGGTGGATGTGAGTATGAAGGAGGCGGACATTTGGCACAGTGAGCCGCAGTTTTGACAACCTTGGAGGGAAAGCGGCGTCTCCTGTCCAAGTTGTTTGGTGTGCCCTGGCAGGAACACTTCACCCAGATGGGCCGTAAAGGACATGTACGGCCCTGAAGACCGTAGTACAGTTCCAACGTCGCACTGCCCGTGCACCTTGAACAAACCGATAAGCTCAAGGACTGCCCACCTTCTGTTCTACATATTTATGTAGTGGCGGGTACTGCCTTTTGGAAAAGAAATTATGCTTGGAACTCTCTCCATCTCGCATGTGTTGACGCAGGGCCGGGGTGCAACGTTTTGCTCCCTGGCCACGCTTCACTTTCTGCACCATACAATTCTACATATACCCATTTTCGGCTCCTCCGGTGTCTCAGCAAAGAACTGCCCACACCAGCTGAGTGGCCCATTGTTAAACCGCCAAATTGCTCCGCACTGAGTGAACTTACTGCCGCCCCCGCTCGCCTCCTGAACCCCCTGTGCCGCTACTTTTCTTTGGCGACCTGCGAAGAGCGGGTTTTGTTTACCCCGTGGGCCGCTTGTGCTCCTCGACCTCACACTGCTGCTATCCAGCTGACGCAAAACGCCACACAACCCACTTACTGGCTGTGCCGCTGACATGTCGCGCAAGCTGACGCCCTCTTCACCTTAACGATGATTAAGCCTTGCCTCACCCGCTCCCAAGTGCGGTCGCTACATCATCATCTATTTGTGTTTCATCAATCCGTCACTGCTGTCCTCATCACCGGTCTGGTATGTAGCAGGCTGACCCTCACAACCTGACCTCGCCCGGCCACTTTCTCAACTACAACGAAACTTGCCGCCTACTGCAAGAAGTCAAGGGGATATTGGCCCCATTTTCTAGTCGCTGCCAAGTAGCTGCTGACTGCCCTCCTCAAATAGTTCTTCCTCGCTATTATAGTGGCGCTGACCCAGACCACATAGTAGATCTCTGGCTGAGGGAACCGATGGGACAGAGTCGGGTTAGAGGAAAGGTGAGCCCGCCTGACCCCGCTCCCAGCATGTCAACTAGAGGTTGTGTCTGACGTTCCTACCGACTTGGCTGGGGATGTCAGATGTCCATCTGTGAGGAAGTGGATTGACCTGAGTCAACCAATCAAGAACCATTGGTTGCTTGGACATCACACGTCCCGCTAGAATGACAGTGCAGCAGTTGTGGCCTCACCGATGGACCCTCTGCTGCGACCGTCCCCTTGCTGTCTGCGACCTGGGCCTGCTCTAGGAATGTTTGTGCTTCTATCTGCCACACGCAGTGAAAGAGCCTGGCCACCTCTCTGACTGACATACTGTTTTTTCTAAAAGTAACAGAACACTGTTTGAATGAAGATATCTGTATAATGAAAAATACCTCACCCTGTATTGGACTCCAATTAACCCACTAAGAAGCTATGGTAACCCTGATAAAAAAATTGCGCTCCACAAATGGCAGGAAAAATTGACTTGTATGTGCGTTTAAAAACTCTGTGTATTATTACTGAATGTAAAAGCAGAAACAGGCTTAATTATAACTTCGTATATGAATTATGCTACTGAATTTCTTCTGTGGCGGTAAGAACAAAGTTTCTTTACTGAGTACCACTGGCAGAACGAAACGCTTAATTAACCCCTGATGTAAATGCGCCGCGCACAATAATTGACAACCAAAAACTATACGAGCTTTTGTAGCGGTTACAATGGCGAGTATTTCTACGCTACACAACAAGAGTAAAACTGTAATAACCTTCGCTTGTGAATTATGCCATACAGGAAAAATTCATTTTTTGGCGGTGAAATAAACGTTTTCTTTTATTCCACCACAGCAGCAGAACAATGCTTAATTAAAACCCACCCCTGGATGGTACAATCGCGCAAAAGAATTGAGCAGCCAAAAACTGACGACTTATGTAGCGTAGTTACAATGGCGTGTTTTCTTTTCTACCTACACAACAAGAGGAAAACTTGTAATTAAAGGAGTTGTACTCATTACAAGCTTCCAGCCTGTCATGAGCCTGATAGTTTGAATGAGGGGCGCGTGCTTCTTTGTCTGTCGCTCTCTCAGCTCCCTCTTCCCTCCCCTCCCCTCACACACAGGCATCACCTAACTTCTATACAGCAAGGGGGAAGGGGGTTTGCTGCCAGATTAACCCTGTGTGAGCCTCGCTAGGTCTGTTGCATGAGAGGGCTGATCCCCCCCTATGAGTGTAGAGAGGTCTGTGAAGCATTGATTGCTAATTAGCAGAGCATGGGGATGCAAGTGTTCCTATACTCCCCTGCTTTAGCTTACAAGTCTCACATAATCTCCAGCAACATCAAATCCTGTCAGAACAACACAGGTCAGCTGGAAAGTTTACTATAATCTGGATGTGACCACCTAGTACAGCACAGCAAGAAGATTCACAAGCCCCCCTGATCTGTATAGTATTATATATGTTACCGTTCCACAGACACATCATGATTAATAGTAACACACAGGGTCACTGCGTCCACATCTATCTGTGTAGCAGAGCATGGAGGAAGCAGGCACACACATGGTTAAACCAGGGCAGCATGGACAGATGACAGAAAGCCAAGTCCTCACTCCCCCTCCCTCCAATACAGAAGCATTCTGTGCAGGAGGGGCTCTCTGCTCTGACCTGTCTTCAAAGGTGATGAGTCATACAGACCTGACAGCCAGTAAGATAAGGATCAAAAGGTCAGCTGCTATAGAAATTTGAGAAGCTGATGTAGTACTACTAACAGGGCTAACTAAAAATCAGTAGGACATTTGTAATGAACATATATTGCAAAGCTGCTTGTTTTTTAAAGATCTTTTAATTAAAACCCAATCATTGTAGCGAGACAACCCCTTTAACCTTTGCTTGTGAATTATGCTACAGGAAAAATGTCTTTTTTGGCGGTGAAATAAACATTTTCTTTTAGTCACCAAAGCAGCAGAACAACACTTAATTAACCCCTGGATGTAAATTGCGCAAAAGAATTGAGCAGCCAACAATGAAGTGGTATTTGTATTGTAAAAACAATGTTTCTTTAAATGAATACAACAGGAACAGGCTTAGCTCACCCTTGGATAGTCAATGTGCTGTGAGCAGATAGCATTAAAATGTATATGCAGCTGCACTGGACACACACTGGACTTCAGATCCAATAACCCACAAAATCAGAAATAGAATGTTAAGAGAAGCAGTCTCTGAGACAAGATGAGAAACCCCCCAAAAATCGCTGTATAAAAATGAGATCTTTAGAATCAGCTATCATAAGCAGCCGCTGCAGCACCTTCACATAACAGTGACGTGAGAGAGGTATGAGCTCCCAGCGTCGAGCCCGGACTTATATAGTGCGGTCTCTGATTGGCTTCACCTCTGCACATGTCATGCAGGCTATGCCCTTCTTCCTCCCAGTGATCTTTTCCCCATGTAACGCCATGTGCTCGCAGCCATTTTATCAATCAAAAGCACACTTCGCTCCTGCGAATCACCCCAAACTTCGACTTCGTTCAGAACCAAAGTTTTCCTGAAATTCTAAACGAATTCCACTTCGTTAGAATCAATTCGCCCATCTCTAATTGCAAGGCTTATCACACGGAGCAGTAATCAGGAATGAACATTCCTACCGTTGCTCATTCGGCCACAAAATGACACGTGTGAACGGCCCTCTATTGTTTACAGCCATTATTCTTGCATGCCATAATTAAAAAAAGGAAAAAGTTACACCACAGTCCACTATGCAAAGCCCTAGAGTGCATCATGGGAGCTTAGCCAAGCCAAAAACAAAGCTAAATGCTCCTCTGGATGTGAGAATATAATACAAGATCAATACAAGATAACAAGTATTACATATAGGATTAAAACTTTATAATATATGACTGTGCAAGGGCACATGCAGTTCTTGGCTGGAGGGTTTTTTTATTTTATTTTATTGTGTGAACTAGTTTGCACCTTCCCGTCCTCCTAGCACTGCTATGCCCGAACTGACAGTAGCTAGTGGTGATTGATGGTGATTGGTCTCTTGTAATCTGTGGAAAGAACATGATCTATGCTGCTCAGTGACTTCTACTCATGGCCTGAGTCGCCAAGGACGTGATAGGTGGCAGTGACTGCTGGGCGCTGCTGCTTTGAATCCTGCGCTAGTGATCTCAGGAAGAGTAGGGCTAGCATTCCCTAGCACATTTCAATTTATACTTTATATTATAACAGTTGATGATCATATCCCTGCATATCCTTCATGTACTTTCTTACTCTGCCCATATTTATTCAGGTGCCCCATGCCAGCTACCTGCTCTATAGATACACCTCCAAATGTATGCACCTTTTATAACAGCCCTTTTAATGTGCCAACAAACTTTTCCAATTTAAGATCTCTGTGACTGCCAACCAGGTCTTAGTTTCTGTCTGCCAGTATTTCTAGTCTACAGCTGCCAACCTGATCATTCACCCATAGTTTTTTTTTCTTATAAATCTGCCAACTATCCTCTTACCACATGTATTAATGTCTAACTACTCACTGTGGCAACAACCTCAGGGTCTATTTTTCTCCCAAATTGTGGAATACGCAGGATACCTGTGCAACGGCCATCATGACCGGCTCGGTGGGGGAAAGCAACTATTTTTGTCAGTAGCTAAAGGTTTACAAGGGTTTTAAGCGGCTTAGTAGGGGGCCTTTCCTGGAACGGCTATAACATTGAGTGAGTGGCTGTTGCAGGAAAGGTTTTTTTTAAGCTCTCGGAGCTTTTTTTTAAAAACCTTTTATTCCAGTAATCGGGAGGGAAGGAAGGGGGGTTTTTTTGCTACCAAAAGCGGGAAGAGTTTAAAAAGATGGCCCCTCCCCCTGCTGGGGGACCCTGAACCAGTTTTTTAGACGGGAAAAAGTGAGTATTTTTGTGGGGGGGGAATTGGGTCCAAACCACAGGTAGAGAGGGTCTTTATAAGTTTAGTAAGTGGCTAGACGGACAAGATCTGTTTTGTTCAATTGTACGGTAATGTAAAACTGTGATTGAAGAATTAAGCTGGTTGAGGCCAGACTTGAAAGGGAAATCCCTGTGCCAAACCCTTTTCCAATTAAACCAAGATGGCGACCCATGAGTTAAGAAACCCCAGGACGGTCCAAGATGGTGTCCAAGCGCTAGGGAGGCGTCACACCACCTACTCCATGATTTTAACCAACCACCCAAATTTCTTTTTTTTAATTTGGGAAAACTTATTAGTGTACCATCTGCCAAAATGCCTACTTACCCCATGTGTCTATATTTCTCAGGTATTTGCCCCAAATACGATGTGAAGAGCCTTCTCCAGACTAAAATTTTTCAGCCTTTTCCAAAGGGATTTAAAAATGGCTCATAAAAACACTTCCAAAAGCCCCGATGTTTTGCTTTTTAGCCAATCTTGGATGTTTTTAGCTGTGAAAGGGGCAGCAAATTTTGCTCCAGAATGCCCTGATAGTCATTAGATTCCATTGTATCCTGTACAGATTTAAGATGCCCAGTGTCAGATGCAGCAAAGCAGTCTCAAGGGGTAACTAAGCCTCCTCCATGTTTCAAGTTAGATACAATGTTGTTTGCATCTGTGAATATAGCATTCATGTGACTTGCCAAAAAGCTCCAGTTTGTCCATGTACCCAAAAGGACATTCTCCCAAAAGCTTTGGGGCTTATCAAAGATTTCAAATTCCAGTCTTGATTTTTATGATTTCCTTTCAGCAATAGTTTTCTCCTTTGTCATCTTCTATTAAGTCCACTTTAGCAAAGGCAGTGATGGCTAATGGAATCTTAAACTGATATACCTTCACCTTGGAGTTTACCTCTAATCCCTTTTGGAATTTGTGCCGCTCTTTTGATTCCATTTTTTATCTGTCCCCTTCAATTGCACGTTTACTTTTGCGGCCTTGCCCAAGGAGTTTGGATAAAGTCCCAGAGACCTTAAACTTCAGAGTAATATTTGCAACTGCAGTAACAGATACATCAAGCTGTTTGGATATGGTCTTATATCTTTTACCTTTAACATGTTTTCAATTATTTCCTTTCTAATCTCCTGAAGCCACCTGTGATGTTAATTACAGAGCACACCTTACAGTAGTTTAACCTTAGTTTTGACCTATGGGTCATTACTTTCAATATTTTCTAGAAGTACCATCATTTTTGTCCAGGCCAGTTTAATAAGTTTGTTTTGAACCACAATTTTTCCCAGGGAAAATATTCATACCCCCTACTCTGCCAGCCTTTGCGAGCGTCCCCACTTCCTAGGGCACGCGTGCCAACTCAGTGAAGTTTAAAGGACCAGTAAGGGCCCTTTTTGGTATTGGGTAATTGGCTTTTTAGGGGCATGACCAAATTTTTTGGGCCCCCCCTTGTTTCCCTTGCTGGATCTATTGTGCCATAGCCATTAGAGAAAACGTTCCTCCATCCACTGATCACGTTTTGCCCACTGATCACGTTTTGCCCACGGCCTGCCCTGACCCTCTTTGTCTGTCCCCGACTACAAGTTTGCCTGCTTATTCTGTACCATGCTACACCTTGGACACCACCACAAACAGCAACCCGCCTTGCGGCGCGCTCTGGTGAAAATAAGGGGCACCTTAGACTTTGCTCCCTGACGCGGCTTACACCACCTCTTACTGTGGCCACTTCCTACGGTTTTACACTTATTCTATGAAACTCAATAATATATCTGTCTTTGGTAAGGGCCCCCCCCAGTAGTTGCTAAGAAGTTAGAATTTTAAAATCTATCTATGGCCATGCATTGAATCTGGAGCTTTTTATCACAAATATGAGCTCGAACTCATAAAAAAAAATATGAAATGAAACGCACAGATTTTTGGGCCCTTTTTGAGACACTACTTTTAAAATTTAAAGGGGCAATTTTAAGCTTCTTTGAAAACCCTTGAACATTTCTAACTAGACTATTCTTGATATCACCTATCTCAATAGGTCCACACAGCTATCAGACTCCATATAGCCTCCAGTCCGATCCAGCCGGAGAAGAGGTGACTCTTTCTCCATTGTGAGGGTATGTTTCTATACTTACTGTATGTTTATTCCTTTGCATTCCACCTGCTTTGCCTTGAGATACTGTATCAGCTTCATTGAAATACTAAGAAATGTCTATTATGTACCATGAGCAGCACATCGCCTTCTCTTGCTATCTTGTTGTCTTAATCTTTTATAAACCAGTACTTCCCCGGGGTAAAAAACGAAGAACACGAATGAGGTAATGATTGACTTTCTATCGGAGTATAGGAAACTCGTGAAATCAGCGCGGCCGGGCAGGAGGTTATAGATTAGAATAATCGCTTTACAAGCTTCTACATGTTAATTTCAATAGAAGATATAGGAAAGTTATTTCTGTTTGTGTCTTGACTTGAATGAAAAAAAATGTCTTCTGAAAGTGTTTTTAGATAAGCCCCGGGGGTGAGAAAAAACCCCTCCATAACATTTGACATGTAGCTACAGTACATAATTTTGGCAGGTTGGACGTATGGTGTGGGCTTACAAATTGAGCCATCTGTATGAAGATTGGATGCCAGCTGTTAGTTCAGAGGTCAGGACAAGAGAAAACTCCAGCTGTTTAAAGGGGTTTTCCCACCATGCTGTTTTACAGAGCCACAGCCAGCTTTAGACTACATTTTCCCTTTTTTTGGGGGGGTTCTCTAGCAGTAAATTTAAAATCAGCCGTTTTAATTTCATATAGAAGAACACACACAGTTTTGGTTAATTTCAGTGGAAAGGTATTGCAACCCAATTTTAATAGATAAGTTATAAAAAAAAACCCAGCACCGCCCCTTTTTTAAATGCCTCAAAAAAATGTTTGTATAAAAAAAATGTTATATACAGATAAATTGTCATTTGCATATTACAACTTCATTACATGTGAAGGATTTTCAAATACAACATCCATCAAAATAAAATTGGGGAAAATGTGGAAATGGGGATGTATTCCCCTAATGTTCTTCGGTGGACAACCTTATCCATAGGTAATCACTGTAAAAGAAAAAATAAGGGGAATACATATAAATATATAAATATATATAGGTATGTATAAGACGTATGGAAAGGAACATGGTTGGGCACTGTTTTTTGGGTGCAGGGAAAACTTTCCTACCGAAAATAAGCAAAGACTGAACTGACCAAAGGGGCGTCAATGATCCATCAACAGTATAAATACAGAGGAATGGAAACATTCATTATTTACCTTTGCTTGTGTTGCCCAAGAATCCCCCGGGCTTACTCCGTGCTCCGATAGAGCCACCTCTAAAAGAATTCTTGACAGTGAAGTGGAGACCGAGCGGGTCAGAGCAAGCTTTGTTTTTGTTTACATAGTTACATAGTTAGTACGGTTGAAAAAAGACATGTGTCCATCAAGTTCAAACAAGGGTGGGGAAAATGTGCAGGAAGGGAGGGAGACAAGGATGTTAAGCCCCAAACCCACCACAATGCCCCGAAACCCACAAGGCAAAACCAATCTCCCAGGAGAGACTCCACCTGACCCCAGAAACCCCCACCACCCCCGGGGCCAGAATTTTACATTTTTTAAAGTAGTAGAGATATAGCAAGAAAAGGGGAGGGTAAAAGGAATCTAATTTGGGTAGCAAAGTAGTAAGGAAAAAAACCAAGAGGGAACAAAAGGAGGGAAAAGGGGAAAAAAAAGCGGTGTGAAAAGAAAGTAACAAATAAATTTAAATTAAAAGGCACAAAAGGCTTTAAAAATGAAATGATATGACTTACCAAGGGGAACCCGATACGGGGGGGGGTATGGAAAATAAGTAGCAAAAACGGGTTGAATCATGGTTAATGAACAGGTGAGGGTGGAGGAAGAAAGATAAGGGGAGAAAAGAAGCAGGGGCATAAAAAAAGTAGACAAGCTTTAAGAAGGAACCACCACCAC